>ML302836.1:0-34493 GCA_005239505.1 Nicotiana paniculata | reverse complement strand
CATTACTATTGGGATGAACCTTATTTGTTTAAAATTTGCACTGACAATATGATCCGTAGGTGCATCCCCGAGATAGAACAATGTGCTATTTTGCAGGCTTGTCACGCAGCCCCTTATGGAGGACATTTCGGAGGAATCCGAACAACAACTAAAGTATTGGAGGCCGGATTTTATTGGCCCACGGTGTTCAGAGACGCCCACTTTTGGGTGAAAGGCTGCAATGAATGTCAAAGGACGGGGAACCTATCCCGTCGTCATGAAAGACCAATGAATCCAATACAAGAGGTAGACGTGTTTGATGTTTGGGGGATAGACTTTATGGGTCCTTTTGTAAGCTCCTACGGCAATAAGAATATACTTGTTGCTGTAGACTACGTGTCAAAATGGGTAGAAGCAGAAGCATTCTCCACCAATGATGCAAAAGTGGTGGTGGGGTTCTTAAAGAAGCACATTTTTACCCGCTTTGGGACACCAAGGGCTATTATAAGTGATGGAGGCACGCATTTTTGCAATCGTGTCTTCGAAAAATTGCTGGCTAAATATGACGTACGTCACAAGGTAGCAACTCCATACCACCCTCAGACTAGCGGACAGGTTGAAGTATCAAACAGGGAAATAAAGAGTGTTCTAACCAAAACTGTCAACGCCACAAGAACTGATTGGGCAACGAAACTAGATGATTCCCTGTGGGCCTATAGAACAGCATTTAAAACACCAATTGGTATGTCTCCATACAAGTTGGTATTTGGTAAGGCCTGTCACCTGCCCATCGAACTAGAACACAGAGCCTGGTGGGCATTGAAGCAGCTAAATCTGGATTTCGATACTGCTGGAGAAAATCGAATCATAGAATTACACGAATTAGAAGAATTCAGAAGCCAGGCATTTGAAAGTACGAGGTTGTATAAAGAGCGAATGAACAAAATTCATTATAAAAATATAGTAGATCAGGATTTCAAACAAGAAGACAAGGTACTACTGTATAATTCAAGATTAAGAATATTTCCGGGTAAGCTTAAGTCCCGATGGTCAGGCCCGTTCAAAGTGGTCAAGGTTTTTCCTTATGGTGCTGTGGAGATTACTGCTGAAAATGAGTCTAACACCTTCAAGGTCAATATGTAGAGATTGAAAAGATATTTTGGAATGAATGATATCACTGAGCGGACTATTGTGAACCTGGGTGAACCAAATACACAAGACAATCTTTAAGTAGATTAGATGCTGAGTCGTGCCGCGACGTTAAACCAGGCGCTTCATAGGAGGCAACCTATTGATATGTTGTAATAGTCGTGCCACGACATTAAATAAGGCGCTTGTTGGGAGGCAACCCAATGTGTAGTAAATCTTAGAATAATTAGAAGTAAGTAGTGTAATTTTAGGTATTAACGAGCTTACAGGTGAATTCGGGTGGATGGAAGAGCGTTAAGAACATGACGAAGGGTGCACCCAAGGCTGGCGACATGCGCCTTAGGGCTCTAACGCCCGAGTAACGCCTGGGGGGACCTGGTGTTAGGGAGATAACGCCCGGGTAACGCCTGGGTACCCAGGCCTTTTGGGTGAAACGCATTTATAACGCCAGGTGAGTATATTTTCCCATCTTCTTCATCCTCAAACCTTCTCTCACGAAACCAACACACCCAAACACAGATTTACACACTCATTGACTCACACACCTACATCAAAGCACATAGGTTGGCACAATCATCTTCCCTTCACCAAAACCACAGATTAACACCCAACTATAAAACCACACACACCCAAGATCTGCACAGAAAAAAAAAGAAAAGAAATTAACGTTTGAGGCACTCTTCATCTGGCTAGCACTCATCAAAAACTTCAGGTATGATTCTAACCCTATGCTTTACTCACTCGAATCTGAGTTGGTGGAACATTTATCCGTGAGTTTATGGGTTTATGAAGTTCTTGTTATGTGTTATATGGTATATACCCGAAACTTTCTAGAAATGAGTTGAAATGGTGAATGTAAGTAGTTTTATGGAACCCCAAAGTGCTTTGGGTACATGAGGCAGTCCCTCCATTCCATAAGAGCTCACATGGCAATGGTGCAGGCCAAGTGCTAGATGTAATGCCTCGAAGGCAATACACTTCCCATATGGAGCCCGAGTCTCCGGGGAAAAACACCACTAGCACTGTACATCGTGAATTCTTAGAAAGTTTTGGGGTAACAAGATGTGTGTTTTGTCATACACTTGCCGAGGTGAAGTCTGAGTAACCTTCGCTAAGTGCAACAACAGATAGTGTACACCTCCTGACACTAATTCACTACTGCTAAATTGTGCAGGTAACACAATGTTCTCGAGAAAATCAACCGGCAAGGGAAAAGCCACATCTTCCGCCACGCCGAAAGCCAAATCGAAACCCTCACCAGCTCAAAAGAAAAGAAAGGGAGAAGATGCTACGTCTAGCATGACTGGTGAGGAAGCAGTAGCTGCTGTAGCTGCTATGAGGCAGCAACCTGCTGGCCAAAGAGAATATGGGATCAACAGCATACCACCATAATCCAGGAAATGGTATGCTCGTTGCAAACCAAAGCATGTCCACCCGGAAGGATCTATCAGCGAGGGACCTCTTAGGAAGAAATTTCCAGCAATATGGAGAAGCATTCACGAATTGGGTCTGGGATATGTCTTCCAACAACATGGCAACATTAACCTCAATTTGGTTAGGGAATTCTATGCCGGGTTTGACCCACGGGACAAAGAAGAATTGGTGCCAATTCGTGGGCACTTGGTAGATTTTTCAACCAAGGCCATATGTGATTTCTTAGGGGCACCAAATGTTCCGGTGGAGCCTCTTGAGCAATTTATCCGCCATCCTGACTACAGAGAGTTGAGGCATACCCTTTGTGGGGTTGATTCAAGTGCTGCTTGGATTCGGATAGATCCACTAATAGGCATAAAAGGTTTCCCAAAAAGAAGATGAAGGCTGAGACGCATGTATGGCTGAAATTGATTAATGCACGGATCTTACCATGCACCCATGATACGTTAATCAGCCGAGAGAGTATTTGTGTGCTTTAATTCCTTATGACTGGGCAGCAAGTGAATGTGGGTCATTTGATTCGCTACCAAATGGTATTGGTGAGTAACAAAAATAGAATTGATCGAATCCCTTTCCCGAATTTCCTGACTCAATTCCTGCTAAATAGCAATGTAACAGTTGAGCCTGACTTTGACCACATCATTGATTACCAACTCACCTGAGAAACGGACATTACTGCTTTAAGACTGAAAGAAGAANGGATGAAGATATAAACACACTAGATTCTGAGGCAGAGTTGATGAACTCGGATGAGAACGACGATGATGAGGAGGAGCATGAAGAGGAATGGAGACCATCAGACGATGATGAGGATGAATGACCAGGGAGTATCTTACACTTTGTGTTATTTGTTGTTTTATACATATATGATGCACTGGGGATAGTGCATGATCTAAGTGTGGGGTGATGTTAATATGTTTGTGGGAATTGTGGTGTTTTGTTGATAGTATGTCGTGTATATTGGTGTGTTTGCGTTATTTTGTTTTAGTTGTAGATGAGTGTGTACATTTTGTCTTATTAATAGTTTTAGTTCTTCATGTGTTTTTCATGTTGGTATTATTTTACAAAAAAAAAAAAAAAAATAATAATAATAATAATAATAATAATAATAAAATATATATATATATATTGTGTTTTGACTCTTTCCGACGATGGATCTCCTAGACAGTTATCGTGAGGGAAGCAAGTCTAACGGAAAAAAAAAAAAGAAAAAAAGAAAAGAAATGGATTTTGATTTTAGGTAGTGTAGTAATTCCCCCTTGGTTTTTCTTTGGACCACGGTTCTTTTCCAAGGGCTTTTAATTGAACCGGGTGTAGGTAATTTTTACTTTCTAGGAGTAGAAATCATATGGTTAAGGGCTTAATAGTAGCGATATCTCGAAACGTGTTAATGCCTTGAGAATAGTCAATACTTTGGTTTTGACGCTTAGGCTCAGTAGTTGACTCTAGAATAAATACCATAAATCAGAAATTCTTAAGATTTTCTTAACTGCTTTGACTGGAGTGTCGTGATAAAGCCAATCCTGGCTGAGTTATGTGCCATGTGTGTGTGAGATCTGAATGTTGTTCTGTGCATTGCATCTGATGTCTAGAACTTGCCCCGTGTGTGTGCAAAGCGAAATAGAAGTTTTATTCAGTCTTGGAAGTGATATAGGCATTTCTTTCTTGAGCCAATTATCTATATTTTTACCCACCTATTTGTGTTGTATCATCGTTAACCCCGTTGAGCCTATAATCCTGTTTCTTTGGCAACCATATTATAAGCCATATCCCTTTTGTTTGACTTAATCATCTATTTGAACCTTGTCACCTCTAGTAAGCACTGGAAATGTATGAAATATGAAACAGTTAAAGTGTGGGGTGGTATGTTAGTTTGTGAGGGGAAGAATTGAAATAAGGAGAAAGGTGCATGTTTTAAAAAAATAATAATAATAATAAGAGTGACTTGAAAAAGAAGAAAAAGAAAAAGAAATAAATGAAAAATTGTGTTGTTTTGAAGAAAATATATGTGGTGACTCTTAAAGTAATTGTGGTTAAAGAAGTATGGGGTAATAACATCGTTGTGAAAGTGGAATTTGGCTGTATTGAGTTTGAAGTTGAACGGCAAAGTTTATGTATTAAAGTGCTTAGGGAGGTGTAGTCACTCTTATATCCAAATGTATCCTACCCATCCCGCAGCCTGCATTACAACCAAATTAAAGTCCTAATTGATCCTAGACTGAATGAGCTCGATTAGTAGAGTATTACACTACGGGCAAGCCTATGGTATGTCTTGTGTGGCACATGAATGTTTTATTTCTGAGAACGAGTGAATTCTTTTGATTTTGAGTTCCTAAGTGATCTTAAATTTTATTGTGTGGAGGAAGTAGCTCTTTGATTTGGTGAAGGCACATGATTCATGATGGAAAGGTAATGTTGTTGACCTCTAAGTTAGAGTAGTTAGTGAATTGTGAATAATGCATGGTATTTGTGAGTTGATTATTGAGGCGAGGATGTCACACCTCTGTGTTTGAAATGTTTTAAATATTCTTGGTATAACATGTTAAAAGATTTGCTTAAAAAAAGTGGTGAACATGAGTGTAGTTTGATTGCTCGAGGACGAGCAAAGGTTTAAGTGTGGGGTCTTGATGTGAGACTAAATTGCATAGTTTAACATGTTATAGGCCTTACATTTTATGTGTATTAATGATAAAAAACACACTGTTTATGTGTTTAATGGAGTTTATTTGATGTGTAGGTGAATTGGAGAGGGAAACCGCGTAAGTGGATGCAAATACAGTGAAAATACGCGCAAGGGTCGAAGAGGAGACACCCGGGCGATAGCCGGGCGACAGAGCCAAGAAGCCAGCCCAACCCTGGCGTTACCCAGGCGTTAGGGCTGAAACGCCAACCCTGCCCTGGCGTTAACCAGGCATTAGGGGTGAAACGCCAGCCCTGCCCTGGCGTTACCCAGGCGTTAGGGCTGAAACGCAAGCCCTGGCCTGGCGTTAGACAGGTGTTAGGGTCCAAACGCCGGGTCCCCAGTTTAGCCCAAGTCCGAGTTTTTGACGAGTTAAGTGTTTCCCGGTTGAAATAGAAGTCTCCTACATGGTTAGGGTTCGCCCTAAACCTATAAATAGACACCAAACAACACAAATTTGGGGGAATTCGAAGATACAAAGAGATTCGGAAGGATTCAACAAGAAAACACCATAGAAGTGACAAACAATTTCTACATCTAGTATTCTTTACTTTGTATTTCAATTATGCAATTCCTTTTAGTTTTGATTCTCAATAGCATGAGTAGCTAATTTCTTTAGTCTAGGGTTTTGGTAGAACCCGTTGGGGATGACTTCATTGTGATAATATTATATTTTGGTTGATTAATCTCTTTTTGTTTAACTACGTTCTTATTGTAGTTGATTGAAAGAGCTCTCGATTAACTCTTCCTATTTATTATGTATCTACTTGAAAGAGAGTGTATATTTAGGTAGTTGTTGAACAACACCACTCCCGGAGTATAGACGAAGGTCATAACCGAGGGTTTAGAGGTTAGATTAGAGATAACGAAACCTCGGGTGCAATCTAAAGTGAATTGTATTGCGATCTAGCTAGCGTAACTTGAGAGAGTGCGTCTAGTAAATTATCATAATTACTTGAGAGAGATTTATGATAGTTAGAGCGTTCATGATTGACAGAGATAGACAATAAAACTATAAGAAATATCCAAGGAAGAATTCACCAACGGGGGAAACCATAACCATAGACCCTTTTATTATCATTGTTACATTAAATTGTTAATTAATTGCTAGTTTATTCTTATTGATTGTAGAATTAGTTAAAAGTCACAAAATTGATATTCAAAGTCTTGAGAAACTTGATTAAATAACAGTTTAGTATTTTATAAACTCAATTGATACGTCAATTCCCTGTGGGATCGACTCTGGGCATAATACCCCAGGATTATATTTGCAACACCCGCTTAGTCTTCTACAAGACATAGTTGAGCGTGATTATTGACCGAAGTCAAACTTGGCTTTCTAAGCGATCCTTAAGGAACCAAGTGTTCCAATTCCAACCCAAACTCTTCCAAATCCCGAACCAACTATCCCCGCAAGTCATAAATCAATAAAATCAAGTATGGAAAGTATTATTTAGGGGCATGAGGTTCTAGAAAGCAAAACGACCGGTCAGGTCGTTACATTCTCCACCTCTTAAACAAACGTTCGTCCTTGAACGGGTCTAGAATCATACCTGGAGTGCTTAATAAGTGTGGATATTTGATCCGCATGTCCTCCTCGGACTCCCAAGTTGCCTCCTCGACTGGTTGGCCCCTCCACTGGACCTTCACGGCGGAAACCCTCTTAGAACTCAATTGGCGATCCTGCCTGTTAGTAATAGCAACTGGTTCCTCCTCGTAGCCCAATCTCTCGTCTAGATGAATGGTGTTGAAGTCTAACACGTGAGATTGGTCGACGTGGTACCTCTAGAGCATAGACACATGAAAAACCAGATGAACTCCTGATAAGCTGGGAGGTAAAGTGAGCTCATAAGCAACCTCCCCAACTCGCCTCAACACCTCAAAAGGGCCTTTAAACATGGGGGTAAACTTGCCCTTCTTCCCGAATCTCATAGTACCCTTCATCGGCGAAATTTCAAGAGAACCTTCTCGCAGACCATAAATGATACATCACGCGCCTTCTAATTCGCGTAACTCTTCTGTCTGGACTGTGTTATCTGAAGTCTCTCCTGAATCAACTTTACCTTTTCCAAGGCATCCTTTACCATATCAGTACCGTATAGCTTAGCCTCGCCAAGCTCAAACTACCCGATGGGAGAACGACATCGCCGACCATATAAATCCTCAAATGGAGCCATCTCAATGTTGGACTGATAACTGTTGTTGTAAGCAAACTTGGCCAAGGGCAAGAACTGATCACACTGCCCTCCAAAGTCAATAACACATGCCCTGAGCATGTCCTCCAATATCTGAATTGTGCACTCCAAATGCTCGTCGGTCTGAGGATGGAATGTTGCGCTGAGCTCTACGCGGGTGCCCAACTCACTCTGCACAGCCCTCCAGAAATGTGAGGTGAACTGAGGACCTCTATCTGATATGATGGACACAGGCACACCGTACAACCGAACTATCTACCGAATGTAGATCTGGGCCAACCTCTCTTAAGTATAAGTAGTGGCTACTGGAATGAAATGCGCCGACTTGGTCAACCTATCTACAATAACCCAAACTACATCAAACTTCCGTAAAGTCCATGGCAACCCAACTACGAAGTCCATAATGATGTGCTCCCATTTCCACTCAGGTATAGGCATCTGCTGGAGTAGGCCTCCTGGCCTCTGGTGCTCATACTCAATCTGTTGGCAATTTAGACATCTAGCCACATACTCCACTATGTCTTTCTTCATCTGCCGCCACCAGTAGTGCTACCTCAGGTCACGATACATCTTCATAGCACCTGGATGAATAGAATACCGTGAACTATGTGCCTCCTCTAGAATCCTCTCCACAGGCTATCAACATTAGGAACACATAGGCGACCCTGAAGTCGCAGAACACCATCCTTGCCAATAGAAACCTCCTTGGCACCACCCTGTAGTACCGTCTCCCTGAGAACTCCCAAATGCGGATCATCTAACTACCGAGCCTTGATCTATCTCAATAATGAAGACTGAGCGACAACACATGCAAGAACTCGACTGGGCTCTGAAATGTCCAGCCTCACAAGTCTGTTAGCCAAGGAATGGATTTCTAAAGCTAGTGGCCTCTCCTCCGCCGAAATGAATGCCAAGCTACTCATACTCTCTTTCATCCTACTTAAGGCATCTGCAACCACATTCGACTTGCCCGGATGATAAAGAATAGTAATGTCATAGTCCTTCAGCATCTCAAGCCATCTACACTGTCTCAAATTAAGATCCTTCTACTTGAACAAGTGTTGTAAACTGCGGTGGTTTGTATAAACCTCACAGGACACTCCATACAAGTAATGCCTCCAAATCTTAAGAGCATGAACAATCACTGCCAACTCCAAATCATGCACGGGGTAGTTCTTCTCATGAACGTTCAGCTGACGTGAAGCATATGCAATGAATCGTCCCTCCTACATCAATACACATCCCAAGCCGACACGTGAAGCGTCGCAATAAACTGTATACATCCTCGAACCAGAAGGCAACACCGGCACTGATGTCGTGGTCAAAGCTGTCTTGAGCTTCTAAAAGCTCGCCTCACACTCGTCGGATCATCGAAACGGGGCACCCTTCTGGGTCAATCTAGTCAGAGGTGCTACAATGGATGAAAAGCCTTCCACAAACCGGCGATAATAACCTGCCAATCCCAAGAAACTCCTGATCTCTGTCGCTGAAACGGGACATGGACAACTTTGAACCGCCTCAATCTTTTTAGGATCCACCTTGATACCCTCTCCTGATATAACATTCCCCAGGAATGCCACTGACTCTAGCCAAAACGCACATTCGGAGAACTTAGCATATAGCTTCTGCTCTCGTAATGTTTGAAGCACTACTCTCAAATACTGCTCGTGCTCCCCCAAGCTACGTGAGTATATCAAGATGTCATCAATGAAGACAATAACAAAAGAATTAATATAAGGCCTGAACACCATGTTCATCAAATCCATGAACGCCGCTGGGGCATTAGTCAAACCAAAGGACATCACGAGGAACTCATAATGACCATATCTAGTACGGAAGGCAGTCTTCGGAACATCTGAGTCCCAGATCTTCAACTGTTGGTACCCCGATCTCAAATCAATCTTGGAAAACACCCTAGCACCCTGCAACTGGTCAAACAAATCATCGATACGTGAAAACGGGTACTTGTTCTTGATGGTAACTTTTTTCAACTGGCGGTAGTCAATACACATCCGCATATTCCCATCCTTCTTCTTAACAAATAACACTGGAGCACCCCAAGGCGATACACTCGGTTTGATAAACCCCTTAGCTAGCAACTCCTCAAGTTGTTCCTTCAATTCTTTCGGAGCCATATAGTATGGTGGAATAGATATAGGCTGAGTGCATGGAGCTAAGTCAATACAAAAATCAATATCATGGTCTAGTGGCATGCATGGAAGGTCTGAAGGGAACATATCGGCAAACTCCCGAACCACCGGTACTGAATCAATCATTGAAGACTCTGCGGTGGTGTCCCGCGCATAGGCTAGATAAGTTAAACAACCCTTCTCGACCATACATCGAGCCTTCAGAAAAGAAATGACCCGACTAGCTGCACTAACTGAAGAACCTTTCAACTCCAATCTCGGAAACTCGGGCATGGCTAATGTAACAGTCTTGGCATGGCAATCCAGGATGGCATGATGAGGAGATAGCCAGTCCATGCCCAGGATTACCTCAAAGTCGGTCATATCAAGCAACAAGAGGTCCGCTCTGGTCTCGAACCCAAAAAATGTGACTACACATGACTGATAGATCCGGTCTACAACCACAGAATCGCCCACCGGAGTGGACACATAAACAGGAACACCCAAAGACTCACGAGAAATATCCAGGAAATGAGCAAACAGAGATGATACATATGAATAAGTAGACCCTAGACCAATTAATACTGAAGCCTCTCTAAGAAAAAGGACCTTAATTTGCGGTAGCAGAGATAGTTAGAGTTACTAAAAGACTATGATATCACAATATTATATCATCTGAGGAAGGCCAATATAATGGTCGATGCCTTGAGTAGGAAGGCATAGAGCATGGGCAATTTGGCATTTTTACCGATAGTAGGGTTCTCGCTTATGTTGTGGCAAAATCATTATTGTTGGAGAGCATCAGGCTTGCCAGTTTGATGATCCTCACTTGTTGGTGTTGAAATACACAATGGAGAGGGGTGGTTCCAAGGAGGTCGTGACTGGAGATCATAGTGTTATGTGGCTTCAAGGCCGGATAAGAGCTTTGAATATTGAGAGAGTTGATACCTGTGATAACGACATTTGCGGCCAATCCATCTGGTCTGGCCAGAAAAGCATAGGATCTGGCTGGAGCGCCAGCTGGCTGGCCTTCACATGTCTAAACAGTAGCTGGCTGAACTCCCCCTGCATGGCCTCCACCTCTAGGAAGACCCCTACCAACTTGTCCCCCACCTTTGGGTGGCCGGACAACCGATGCTGAAACCAAAGGCTGATGAATCTACTGCACTGCCTTGCCCCGAAGTCTGGGGAAAAACCTCTTCATGTGACCCGGATCTCCACACTCATAACAATCTCTCGGCGCTATAGTTAGCTGTCCTGAGGTCTGGCCCTGATGACCTAAATACCCACTAAAGGAACCCTGAATAGCTAGGGGACGGTATGAGCTCTCTGGCATGGAACTGAAGTAAGCGCTGGAAGAACCCTGATGACCGGAATGCCCACCAGGGGAACCCTGAATAGCTGGTGGGTGATAACAACTCTTCGGCATCGCACTGAAATAAGGCCTCGTTGGAGCACCTCGAGGAGGTGGTGGTGGTGCTGAATATGGGGGCCTGCTGGAGTGGCCTCTCCCAAACTGACCTCTGCCCCTAGACGGAGCACCTCTAAAATATCCAGAGAATCGAGCCCTCTTATCCTACTGCCCCTGCTCTTTACTCCTCAGACGATAGCCCACAATCCCGCGAGCAATCTCCACTACTAGCTGATAAGGTGTCCCCATCTCCACCTCTCGGGCCATGTTGGCCCTAATACTAGAGTGCAATCCTGCTACAAACCTCCGCACTCTCTCTACGTCAGTAGGAATTATCATAAGTGCATGACGAGACAACTCAAAAAACCTCGCCTCAGGGTCGGTCACTGACATCTGACCCTGCTCGAGCTGCTCAAATTGTTACCACAGATTTTCCCTCTCAGAGGGTGGAATATACCTGTCCAAGAACAGTTGAGTGAAATGCTCCCAAGTGATGGGAGGAGAATTCGCTGGCATGCCAATAACATAGGACTACCACCATCTACGGGCCCTGCCCTCCACCTGAAAGGTGGTGAAGTCAACCCCATGAGACTCCAGTATCCTTATATTGTGCAGTTTGTCCCTGCACCTGTAAATGAAATCCTGAGCATCCTCATGATGCTCGCCCCCGAAGATAGGAGGGTGTAGTCTAGACCAGCTGTCTAATAACTTCTGTGGATCGCCGTCCGCAGCAGGTCTGAGCTTCGGTGCTACTGCTGTAACTGGATGGGCCCCACCCCCGGGTAGTGTACCCAGAGTCTGATATACCGCATCTGCATGTCCTGGGCCTGGGTAGTAAGGGTATGAACTCCCCCTCCCGCCTGAGATGTGGTCGGGTCTGCTGGAATTAACCTAGCGTGAGTCATAGTGTCCATGAACCGAAGCATACGGCCCATGACCTCCTGGAAGCCCGACGCTGTCATAAAATCCACTGGGGAAGGATCTGCTGTGGGTACCTCGCCCTGCTCCTCAACAATAGGATCCTCTGTTTGATCCGCTGGTGGTGCAACTGGGGCAGCTCTGGGACACCCCCGTCCCCTACCTCGGGCCGGTGCCCTCCCGTGGCCTCTGCCTCTAGCAACGGGGGGAGCAGCTCCTCCCCGGTCTAGAACGTCGGTTGTACGCGTCCTCACCATCTTTGAGAGAGTAGAAGAGTGAAATTTGGTATACCCTCAACTGCACGATAGAAGATGAATAAAGAGAAATTTCCTAACACCCTATAGCCTCCTGAAGATAAATACAGACGTCTCCGTACCGATCCGCTAGACTCTATTAGGTTTGCCCATTACTTGTGAGACCTACGTGAACCTCGTGCTCTGATATCATATTGTCACGACCCAAATTCTATTCTAGGCCGCGATGGTGCCCAATACTGAAGTTAGGCAAGCCAACACTATTCATCTAGTGAGTCCCATTTGTTTTATTAAAAGCCTTTCCAACGATAATCTTAATTTAAATTACTAATCATTTGAAAATGGCAATGATTAAGGCAATTTAGATTACAATAATCTAAAGAAAACAAGTTTAAATAATTACATTCCCAAAAGCATAGTCTACCCAAGTGTGTGCCAGGAACTAGTGTCACAAGTATATGGGCATCTAGTAGAATGAACAAAATAATGTATCTACCCTACTGCCTGAAATATAATAGACTATCTAAGAAAAATAAAGACTCCAACGCGCTGCAGAACGACATCAGAAGAAGCAGCTCACCGTGGAATCTCTGTCCGAGTATCAAGAACGCGCTCCGGACTGGTATCCAGATGCACCTGCCTCAAAACCTATACAATTAAGTACATAAGCGTAGCATGAGTACATAAACATTATGTACCCAGTAAGTATCTAGTCTAACCTCGAAGAAGTAGTGACGAGGGGTCGACTCGACACTTACTAGGGGCCCAACAATATAACTAAGTATGAAACTAAGCATGAATATCAAAACTTAATGGTAGGGAATGACAAGATATGACAGACTTCCCGTAAATATATGTATCTCAATTACTTATCAAATTAGTCGTCAATTTATATTCCAAAACATTTACACAATTTAATACCACGAAAAAGTGCTAACCAAATAACATGCGCATATAATGCCGAGGAACGTACGTCCCGATCCAACAATAATAAAATGTGCATTGCCGAAGGGTCGAATGACGCATACCATAGATGCATCTATTAACATGCCGAGGCAAACGGCCCGCTCCTATGAGAGTTGTGGAAAGAATCACTCCGCTCGCGGAATGTAAATTGCGAAGCGGTTTACACATAAATATAACATATTTCTCCTCAATCCTTTTTAAACAATAAATTACTTGAAATCTTCAATTTCTTACGATCTATCCACAAATGAGTTTCCGTTCAAAACAAATAGAGCATATAATCAATTCACATCATTCATAAAGCATAGTGTAAGCTTAAAGCTACCCAGACATAACAGGAATGTCACTACGTACGGACTCTCGTCACCTCGTGCATACTTAGTCCCCCACAATTCACATATTATAAAAATTCACCTATGGGGAAAATTCCCTTTTACAAGGTTCGAAAAGAGACTTGCCTCATCTCAAGCCTACTTCCCGGTTCAACAATACGCTCAAACCTCCAAATTTGACGCCCAACAACTCAAAATTAGTTAAACATCACATAAACTAATCAAACTATGAACAAAAGTTCATAACTTCCCCATTTAAATGATTAACCAAACTAGTTTGCAAGATTCCTAAAATGCACCCCGGGTCCACATACTCGGATTTCAGAAATTCTTAAGGAAAGTTGTTACCCATAACCTAAGGATCGATAATATATGGTTTTTACTAGATTCCATAACTAATTTCATGGTTAAATCCTATTTTTATCAAAACCCTAGGTTTTACTCTAAACCCATAATTTCTACTAATCTTTATGTGTTAATCTACCCAAAAACCATGTATTAAACTCACATTAAGTAGAAGTAACTTACCTCACAATGCTAAGTTGAAATCCCCCCTTTAGAAGCTCCAAAATCTCCCAAGGATGCAATAAATGACCTCAAATATGCCTAAGTCCTATTTTTAAATAACTTTACTACCTCCAGTCCTTTCGCACCTGCGACATGTGGACCGCACCAGCATCGTCCGCATATGCTAAAAGAGGAAGGCCTGGCAAGGACCGCACCTACGAAAGGGTACCCAAAGGACCGCATCTGTAGAACCTGGGCATCTGCTCTTGGGCCGCATCTGGGAGGGGTCGACCACTTCTGCGGTCTCGTACCTACGGTTGGCCAACCGCAGGTGTGGTCGCACCAGAACTGGTGCACCAACAGTCCCTTTTTAGCTTGGACTCGCCTCGCACGACGCCTGAATGGCATCCGGGGCCCCTGAGGCCCCGTCCAAACATACCAACAAGTTCTAAATCATAAAACGGACTCACTAAAATCTTCAAAACACCCGAAACAACATTAAATCCTTGAATCACACCCTAAAACCAATTGATTAAACTTTGAACTTCAAGTTCCTCAATCTACTTCCAGTATGCCGAAACACACTTATACTACTCGGAACGATACCAAATTTTGCATGCAAGTCTTAAATGACACTACGAAACTATTCCCCATTTCGAAATTCTATTTGGACCTTGATATCATTAAAACGCGTTCCAACCCACAATTATAGAACTTTAGAAACTTCAAGATTCTAATTTTTTTCACTATTTGGTGCTGAAACGCTAGGGGGTCATCCAAAACCCAATCCGAACACACGCCCAAGTCCAAAATCATCATGCGAACCTGTTGGAACCTTCAAATACCAATTCTGAGGTCATTTATTCAAAATGTTGACTAAAGTCAAACTTGTTTTTTTAAGCCACCCTTAAGGAACCAAGTGTTCCAATTCCAACCCAAACTCTTCCAAATCCCGAACCAACTATCCCCGCAAGTCATAATAAATAAAAGTAAGTACGAAAAGTCTTATTTAGGGGCACAGGGTTATAGAAAGCAAAAAGACCGGTCGGGTCGTTCAATGATTACTACAACAAGATATCAGCTTGTCAATCTGCAAAATAAATATGGGAAACTCTACAAATAGTGCACGAGGGAACTACTCAAGAAAATCAATCGAAGATGATGAATCCATTCAAGATATGCACATTCGATTCACTTCCATCAAAAATGAGTTACTCTCTCTTGGTGAAGTCATTCCAAGTGTGAGGAAGATTCTCAGTGTGTTGCCAAGCTCTTGGGAAAGTAAAGTGAATGCTATTACTAAGGCAAAGGATTTGCAGGCGCTGACTATAGATGAGCTGGTTGGGAATCTGAAGACCTATGAAAAGAAAAAGAAGAAGAAGAAGAAGGAGGAGGTGGAGGAGGATGAGGAGGAGGAGGAGGGGGGGGAGGAGGATAGTGAAAGAATAGAATCGAAGAATGAAAAGAACCTGGTACTCAAACCATAAATCAATGACTCAAGTGGTGAGGATAGTGACATGGCATATTTGACTAGAAGATTTCAGAATATGGTTTGAAGGAATGGAGGTATACCAAGGAGGGTAGTTCTAGAAGGCCAAAGAATTATGACCTCTGTCATAAGTGTGGAAAGCCAGGACATTTCATTAAGTATTGCCCTCTCCTGAAGCAAGAACATTTCAAATACAACTTTGACAAAGCAGCTAAGAGGAACTCGGTTCCTGATAAACGCTTCAAAAGAAAGAACGTCGCTGACAATGTTGTAAACCAAGCTCTTGCAGCAGGGGGAGACTCCTCCAGTGAGTCTGAAGAAGAAAATGATACAGGTGACAGTTCAATGATGGCAGTTGAAAGTGAAACAACTGAATATGATTCAATATCCGCCTTGATGGCTCAGTTAGATGATGATGAAGATGATGACAATGATGAGGTAAACTTTCAGGATGTTCATAGAAATCTGAAGTCCTACTCTCCTTAAAAACTCATGTCATTAGCTAATGTGCTAATTGATGCTTACCATAGTATTGTAAATGATAAATATGCCTTAACTATGGAGTTAGGAGATGCTGAGAAAACTAGAGATGACTTGGTAGTTTGTGTTGTTGATTTGAAAGAAACAATAGATAATCTGAAAAAATGAAAAAGAGGTTCTAACTGAGAAAATCACTAGTGTAGAACACGAAAGAGATGATCTAATGGTGGTAGTGGTTGACTTAAAAGAAACCATTGAGAATGTCAGTAAAGAAAAAGATGCCTTAGTAGAGAAAGTTGCTATTATTGAGCAAGAGAGAGATAACCTCTTAGTATTGATAGTAGACTTAAAGGAAACAATAGAGGAACTCAAAGTTGAATGTAGGCCTGAAAATTCCAAAAAAGGAAAAGAAGTTGCTAGTGAGGCACACATCAAGCTTGAAAATGAGTTTAATACTGCAAAAACTAGTTTGTGTGCTGAGCTTGATAAAAATAGACAGCTTCAAGCTGAATTAGAAAGAGTAAAAAGTGATCTTGAAAAGTCTCTTAAGTGGACCTGGTCTTCTAATGCTATTACTGCCATATATGTTAAAAATGGTAGAAACAGACGGGGAATAGGTTTCAAAGGGAGAGAACTCCTTATAACCCTCATAGCAAGTATGGCACTTTACCTGATAATAGGCTATGCACCCACTGTGGTAACGATGAGCATTTCAAAGAAAATTGCAAAGCCAAGGTTCAGTCTCTTCATAAGAATAAGGTTTTTGCTGAAAGAGTAACTACTAAAAGAGGACCTTGTGCCACTCATAAAAAGCGCATGTTACCTGCATGGACTAAAAGAGCACTCATTCATCTCTTTCCTTATTACAAGGGACCCAAACTTGTTTCGGTTCCTAAATCTAACCCTTGATTTCCTTGTGCAGGGAACAGTGAAAGGAAGCATTCAATAGTGATACATGGACAATGGATGCTCAAAGCACATGACTGGGAATACCATGGACTTTCTTTCACTAAAAGCCCTGCAAGGAGGGAGTATATCCTTTGGAAATGGGAAAAAGGGGTGCATTCTTGGTGTTGGAAGAATTGAAAAATCACTCACTCACTCAATTGAGAACGTGTACTATGTTAATGGTCTTAAGTACAGTCTCTTGAGTGTTTCTCAACTATGTGATAAAGGAAACAAGTTAGAGTTCTTGTCCAAGATATGCAGTCACAAATCTTGTAACTGGTGAAGTGGTACTTGTGGCCAAAAGATACAAGAATATCTACGTTGCTGATTTTGAGTCCTTACAAAGTGATGATTTGAGCTACTTGAAAGCAATTGATGATGATGCTGAACTGTGGCACAGAAGGTTGGGGCATGCAAGCTTCTCTCTACTGAATAAGCTGGTCCACTTGAGGAAAGCATGTAAAATCATCATTCAAACCCAAGAAGGATGTCAGCACCTCAAAACCACTTGATCTTATTCATATGTATCTATGTGGCCCTAAGAGAGTGCCAAGCAGGGGAGGAAAAAGATACATCTTTGTAATAGTAGATGATTACTCTAGATTCACTTGGACTCTGTTCCTCAGAACCAAATATGAGACCTTTGAGGTTTTTGTAGACTTTGTGAAGAAGATTCAAGTAAATATGGAATCAAAAGTAGCATGCATTAGATAAGATCATGGAACAGAATTTGATAATGCAAGGTTTGATGAATTCTGCAACGAAAATGGCATCACCCACAACTTCTCAGCCCCAAGAACTCCACAGCAAAATGAATTTGTGGAAAGCAAGAACCAAACTCTTGAAGATATGCACGAACAATGTTGATCGACAGTGGGATTGCTAAGAACTTCTGGGCAAAAGCTATCAACACTTCTTGCTACTTGGTGAACAGGAGCATATCAGGTCTCTTTGAACATAACTCCTTATGAGTTTCTGAATGGAAGGAAGCCCAAGCTGACTCACTTAAGAACGTTTGGGTGCAAATGTTATGACTCAACAATGGAAAGGATCAGCTTGGAAAATTTGATACCAAGAGTGATGAAGGAATTTTTCTGGGGTATTCTTCTCAAAGTAATGCCTACAAGATATACAACAAGCGGACTCAATGTGTTGAGGAAAGTTCTCATGTAATTTTTGACGAGTCTTATCTCTCATATGAGAAGAGAAAGAAGGATGATCAAGATAGAGAGCCTCTGCTGGTTCCAGGAGAGGTCATTGATATGGCAAATGGAAAGGCAGTCATGATGAGTCAGGTGAAGGAGATAGGTGAAGACAATGAAATCACTTCCTCATTTGTTAGAGAGGAATCAGGTACTACAATCACAACTTCCAAAGCTGAAGAAATAGTGGTTGATGAAGTTCAAAGTACTCCACCGGTAGCAGAAAGAAGGATACAAGAGAATTAGTCAGGCTTGCCCAGTTCCTTTACAAATGAAATTCATGTGCCAAACTGGAAACACAAGAGCTCCCATCCTCTCGACAATGTAATCACTCCTCTAGATTCAGGAGTCCAAACCAGATCAAAAGCCCAGAATTCACTTGCCTTCTCAGTATTTCTCTACCAAATAGAGCCTAAAAATATTAAGGAAGCCTTGAAAGATGCAGACTGGATCACAACCATGCAAGATGAGTTGCATCAATTCTAAAGGAACAAAGTATGGCACCTGGTACCTAGACCCACAGATCATACCATCATATGGACCGGGTGGGTATTCAGAAACAAGCTTGATGAACATGGAAACACAACAAGAAACAAGGCAAGGCTAGTGGTCCAAGGCTACAATCAGGAGGAAGGAATTGATTATGATGAGAATTTTGCTCTAGTTGCTTGTATGAAAGCTATCATAATCCTCATTGCCTTTGCATCGCATATGGAATTCACTCTTGTAATGACCCGGTCTGTCGTTTTGAGAGTTATAGCCCCGTTTCCCCCATTTCTGCTTCTTTATGTGTTATTCAGTTGTGTTAAGTTGTATCGACTTGGTAGGTTTGGGTCCGGAGTAGTTTTGGAGTGAAATGAGACACTTAATCTCTTAGTTAGAAAGCTAAGTTAGAATAGCCAACCAGAAGTTGACTTATGAGTAAATGAAATCGGATTTGGATTTTTATGATTCAGTTAGCTACGTTGGGTGATTCTAGACTTAGGAGTGTGTCTGAAACGTAATTTGGAGGTCCGTGGTAGAATAAGGCTTGAATTGGCGAAAGTTAGAAATTTGGAGATTTTGGTCGATAGTGGAAAATTAGGTATCGGAGTCGTAATGAAATTCTGGAAGCTGGAGTAGGTTTTTAGTGCCATTAGTGACGTGTGTGCTAAATTTGAGGTCATTTGGATGTGGTTTGATAGGTTTCGATGTCGTTGGCGAATTTTAAAAATTTAGAAGTTCTTAGGCTTGAATGCGAGGTTGATTTGGTGTTTTGGTTTTGTTTTGTGTGTTCCGAAGGTTCGACTAAGTTAGGGTAATGATCTATGACTTTTAAGAATTATTGGTTGATGTCCTGAGTGTCTCGAGTGTGTTTCAGATGGTTGACATATTGGATTTTCGAAGTTTGAATTGTTGTTTTCTAGTGTTGTGAAATTCTGGTATTTTTCTACACCTGCGGATGGGGAGCCGCAGGTGCGATCACCGCGATACAGAGAGTGGGTCGCAGATGCGGATTTTGGTGATTGGGGCTGGAGCGCAAATGCGCAAGTGAGGGCCGCACCTGCGAGCCCTCATGTGCGAGGAAATAATCGCAGATGCGAAAGTTGGTCGAGTAAGTGGAAGTCGCAGGTGCGATCATTGGACCGCAGATGCGGAAACGCAGGTGACATTGTAGGGACCGCAAGTGCGGAACCCCTGGGCAGAACTTATATAAGTTGCACTTCGCGAATTTTTACCTTTTCTTCACCATTGTTGGCCGATTTTTGAGCTTAGGGCAGTGTTTTCCAAGGGAGAAACAAGAGATATCAATGAGGTAAGTTACTTGGGTTTATTTACGCGTATTTATGATGTTTTTCCGTTGATTAGTCATGAAATTGATAGGAGTTTAGGGTGAAATTGAGGGAGTTAGGGCTTGAGGTTTGGAGAGTTTACGGGTGAGGATTTGAGGAACCAAACAGGTTTTGAGACTGGCCCGGGGGCCGGGTTTTAGCCTATTTCAGATTTTTGGCCTATTTATGTAGTTTTTCTTGTGGAATTCTATCCTTTAGCATATGTTGATAGTATTATTCTGATTATGGATATATTCGGAGCTTTTGGAGACCGAGTCCAAAGACGAGGGCATCCCGGAGTAGGATTTTTCATTGTTAAGGTAAGTAACAGTTTTAACTCTGGCTTTGAGGGTATAAACCCGGAGAATTTGATATCATGTCAGTGTTTTGAGGTGATATCCACGCTAGGTGACGGGCGTGTGGGTGTACACTTTCGAGGGATTGAGACTTGGTCCGTCCCGTGAGGCCTAATAGCCATTATCTGTGTTTATGTATTTACTTGTAGTTGAATTTTTCTACCTTCATGTTAGAGATCATGTTTAGGATTTACTCCGATATTTGGGGCTCGTTTTCGTACTTTCGATCATTATATTTAGAGTTGATTTAGTTTATGAAAATTTCACATATGGGATATGTTTTCATTTAATTCTCATAATCAAACTAGTAGAAATATTTTGGAAAGTAGGCTTGCCTTGTATCACGATAGGCGCCATCAGGACCTGGGTTTAGATTTGGGTCGTGACAACTCTTTTCCAAATAGATCTCAAAAGTGCATTTCTGAATAATTTCCTCAAGGAAGAAGTCTATGTAAAGCAATCTCCAGGATTTGAATGCCATGAACACCCTGAATATGTGTTCAAATTGGACAAGGCATTGTATGGGTCGAAGCATGCTCCTCGAGCTTGGTACGAGAGGTTGTCAAAGTACCCCTTAGAAAATGGTTTTGAAAGAGGAAAAATTGAAAACGCTTTGTTTTTGAAGAAATGAGGGAGGAACCTGCTCATTGTTCAAGTATATGTTGATGATATCATTTTTGGGGCAACAGCTGATTCCCTATTTGAGAAATTTGCAAAAATCATGGGAAGTGAGTTTGCGATGAGCATTATGGGTGAGTTGAATTTCTTTTAGGGTCTTCAAGTGAAGTAGTCGACAAATGGAACATTTATAAGTTAGCTGAAGTACATCAAGGAGCTTCTGAAGAGGTTTGACATGGAAGCATCAAAAGTGATTGACACTCCCATTGCCACTGCTACTCGACTAGATATGGATGAATCTGGCTCTCCTGTGAATCAAACAATGTATAGAGGTGTCATTAGATCTCTCCTCTATCTTACTGCAAGCAGGCCAGATATTGTATCCAGTATGAGACTATGTGCAAGGTTTCAGTCAAATTCAAAAGAATCTCATCTGAAGGCTGCCAAAATAATCCTAAGATATCTATAGGGAACATATGATTTGGTTCTGTATTACCTTTTAGGTGACAATTTTAATCTTGTTGGGTATGCTGATGCAGATTATGCAGGTTATCTTGTGGACAGGAAAAGCACATCTGGAATGGCTCACTTCTTGGGGTCATGTCTTATCTCAAGGGACACAAGAAAGCAAAATTCAGTGGAACTTTCAATAGTTGAAGCAGAATATGTTGCAGCTGCCTCCTGCTATGCTCAGTTACTGTGGATCAAACAATAATTGGAAGACTTTGGAGTGTAGACTGATTGTGTACCTCTTTCGTGTGATAATACAAGCGCACTCAACATGACCAAAAATCCAGTCCAGCATAAGAGAACCAAGCACATTAATGTGAGACATCATTTTCTTAGAGACAATGTAGAAAATAGGCTTATTTGTATGAAGTTTTGCAGCACAAAAGATCAAAATTGCAATCATCTTCACCAAAGCCCTGAGCATAGAACACTTTGAGAGAAACAGACTAGCATTGGGCTAATAAAGCCTAATTGAGAACCTGATTCCCAGCATATGGCTATGAAAGTCACATACAAGTAAAATTAGCTAAAGTGTTCTCTAGCAAAATCTAACTCACTTCTATACCATTACAGGTAGCCACACATGGTAATTACAGAAGCTACTGAGGCAATGCATGAGCAGTAAAAGAAGGTTGAGCATTTTTGAAAGACTGGTCAGGAACCTAGTTCTTGTGCCACAGGTTAGTAGTCTTTTGTTTTTCTCATACATATCTTAAAAGAAACAAAACATAATGCCACGTCATCAACCTTTTCACACTCTGTATGTCACGTCTTTTCTTTCAAAATCCTTTCACTTCCCTCTGAAGCGTTGCATCTTCCCACGTATCTGTCGACGTTTCAGAACCAGTTTCTCCTCCTTTCATAATTGCCATCCACTTCATTCTAACCCTCTCACTTCCAAAACTTGAACCAACATCCCTGTCTTTCTCAGTCTTTCAAATACCTTCAAACAAAATCCCTACCATGGATGAGGATCAAACAACCTCTCCTACAACTGATGAGAAAACAATCGAGTCTTCTCATATAGAAACCCTACCAGTTACTCCTTCTTCCACCGTTGTTCCAATAGAAAACCCTAACCTAGTTTCTCCTTCACTCCCCACCCCTCTCTCTACCCTCTTTGACTATGATCCTCTTACAAGTGTTGAAAAATCAGACAACCCTAAGAGTGATAGCATCCCTCCATCGTTGCCTGAGATGCTCAAAGATCCGAGTAAAGAGGATATTCCACTTCCAGAAAAAAAACAGAGTGAGTCTCCATCTGCAATAAAAGCATCATCGATCAGTCCAGAAAGTGCTAAGGCTACTATGAAAAGTTCTGAGTCTACATGTATTCATGCTTCTTCTGTTGTTGCTCCTATGGAACCTCAAGAGATGGGCACCATAGAAAATATGCTATCTATTGTTGCTGAGGGGATAATGAGTGTAGAAAATTTTGGTGTGCCTAAGTTTCAGGGGGAATAGACTCAGACCTTAGTAGGAGAAGGAACAATGGTGCTCTTTGAACAGCCGACACCGGGAGAAACTATTGGGACCCCTCTTGATGGACCTGACCCCTCTCCTGAGGAAACAGTTCAGGAATCATCATCCCAGGTCAGTTTCGACCCTGCTCCTTATCCTTACTTTGATGCTGAGCCTGTGAGTGTGGTGGCTCCTGCAATGAGATCCAGTGACGAAGAAGACGGGGATGGTGTTGCGCTAAGTGAATTTTTTAGGGTAAGGAGGACAATAGCAACTCTTGATCCCCCTCCCAAGTGACCTACCACCAATTGCAGGAAAAAAAGGCTCTTGAGTCTGCTCTCAAAAAGAGTAAGAGAAGTAGCAGGAAGAAGAACAAAAGGCTAGTCAAGGATGGTCAAGCTGTTTGTGATAAGGATATTCCCATTGTGGAAGTTGATGAGGAAGAACCAGAGGAACCAAGTTCCTTGATCCAGAAGTCTCAGAAAAAGAAGCACTCTACTGAGAGTCCTTCAAAAGATGTTGTTGGTACGCCAAGTGAAAAGTCAGTGAAGGATAGTGGCAAGTTGAAAGAAGCGGAAGTAGAAGAGTCTTTGCCTGATAAGGATGTGCAAGTGAAGTCTAGTGGGAAAGTTTAGTCTCGTGGAAAATATGTGAAAAGGAAATTGGAGGATGTTTAAGAACCCGGTTCTTTGAAGAAGGAAAAGAGTGGTAGCATCTCTGGTAAAGAAAGATTGAGGTATCAGAAAGTGTTGTGTGGTTGTACCTTTGACCCTGAAATCTCTGAGATGGCTGGAATGCGTCAAGTGCTTGAGATGTGTGAGTTTCAATAGTGGGCAGACCTATTCAAGGTGGATGTGCTTAAATACTATTGAATCTGACCACATTTGCGCACTGGTGAATAGTGTAGACATGGTTATGGATTCTGCTTTGCTAGGAGAGATACTCAAAGTTCCTGCTGAAGGGTTGTCTTCTGTTCGAGGTGCTTGTGGCTCAAACTTTAGGCATGCTATTGTCAAGGAGAGAGCAGTGCAGCAAGGGGAACAGGTGCATAAGAAAGCCTTGCTTCCTGTTTACCAGTTGCTCTTTGAGTTGATGAACAAGGTCTTGCTTCCTCGCGCTGAGAGGAGATCCATCACGTCCAAGGCTGATCTGTTTCTGATGGAAGGACTGGATGGGTTCAAAACTGCTAATCTGCCAGCTATAATGATTGAGCATATGCAAAAGGTGGCAGCATTCAAAATGGCAACCATGGTCTCCCCTATGGATTTCTCATTACGCGAGTGTTCAAATATTTTAAAGTGCCTTTGGGACAGCCTAAAATGGGGACGAAGAAGCAGACCTTCTCTAAGACTACACTAGATGAGTGTGAGTGTATTGACAAAAGTGGAGGAGCACTTCAACGATCTCCCAACTCATAAATGCTCAAAATTGTGCTACTGAAGAGATCATAAAGTTTAAGGCTCGGAATGTCATATTAGAGACTCAGCTCAGTCAGGCCCAAGAGGCACCAAGGTCTTCCAGTTCTTCAAACTCAGAGGTTGCTCATCTGACTAAGTAGAATGTTGATCTCAGGCAACAAGTTGAGAACCTGAAGGAGAAACTGCTGGCTGAGAAAATGTCCGCCAATGCTCAGATAGATCTCGTTCTCAGAATTCTTTCTACCTCTTCCAAGCCCTCTTCCTCTAGTGTCTCCTAGGCATATCCCTCAGAGACCAATGTCTCAGTTTGTCTCCCTCAAATGGTTTTTGATGATATAGTGGTGTTGTTTTTCTTTTTCCTTTTTGGTTTGTGGATGGAAATCACTAGTATTGCTCCCATGTAAACAATCCAAATATGTTTTCGTTGTTTTAGTGAAAGCTTTCCTTCTTTTGCTGCAAAATCTTATGTCTCTCTGCTTCTCTTTTCTATCATGTTTGTGTACACACAAGTGGCATGAGTTAACTAAGCTAGACTTTTTTATGCTATTTGCTTGTTTATGTGTTTTTAATGATGCCAAAAGAGGGAAGGATAGATAAATTGAGGAATTAAGAAGAAGCAGTGGATTGATTAAGGGGGGAGCACAAAGTCAGGGGGAACTTGCTAAGTTTTTGTTGAATTAAGAAGAAGCAGTGGACTGATTAAAGGGGAAGCACAAAGTCAGGGGAACTTGTGAAGTTCCTGTTGCATTATCTGGTTTCTATTGTTCTGTGCAGGATTATCAATATCTAAGTTTGTCATCATCAAAAATAGGGAAATTGATGGGTTTATAGTACGTTAGCTTTATGTTTTGATGATCTAACAAACTTATTGTCAAGAACCAGATAAGGAACCTAATAACATTTGGTACACAACTCAAAATTCTGACTCAAGCTAATGAGAGTTTCAATGACTTCAGAAGATAAAGAATCAACACAGGGAACTGATCCCCTTAGGTTAAGGCTGGCATGTGGGCCGGTTAGGCCCGGGCCCGGCCCAGGCCCGCGATCCCATATGGGTAGTGGGCCTAAACGAGCCTAACCATTTAAGCCCGGGACCAGGTGGGAGTGGGCTCATAAGTGGGCCGGTCCTCAGTAAAAAGCCCGCGAGACCGGGACCGGTTGGGCTCAGGACCGGCTCCTAAGTGGGTCGGTTCAACCGGTCCTAAACGGGCTCAAACGGGCCCAACGACTATTTTAAAAAAAAAAAATTAATTCCAAAAATTTTTTTAGCCGTTAGAAACTTTTAAAAATGGTCGTTGGCCTGCAAAAATAGTCGTTTGCTATTTCTAAAATAGTCATTTTACCCTCCCAACTTTGTTTTAACCCCAAACTTTTTATAATTACACTTTTTCCCAATTTTCAACTATAAATACCCCCTAATTCTTTTATTTTTCTCACAACATCATCAATCTCTCTCTAATTTTCTTATATAATTGCTTACTTTATTATTGCAATTTGTGAAAAATTGTGAAGTTGGTGAATTGAAGTATTCAAGTCTTCAACGGTAAATAATTTTCAACAAGTTGTTCGTCAATTCGGTAAACTTGTTCCAACTTTTAAGATTTAATATTATAGTTTTGTTTGTTTTACTTTGTATAATTATAATTAAAATGGACTATTCTTTGAAAAAAAATTTTAGTAAGAGTAAGGGAAAATCCGAGATTGGTGAATCTAGTGGCCAAACTGTTCCTCCTCCACTTCCCCCGACTCCCCGATCCAAACCTATTACCCGTCCTACACCTGCTATTCTTGATAGCGATAATAGTTAATTTTACCATGATATCTCACCAGGTGAACAATTAAACCATGAATATATGAATGCTTTTTATGGTAATCCAACTATTGATGAGAAAAATGATGATGAAAATATAAATTAAAATGAAATGCAGTCGGATGACGATACACCCACTAGTCCTGTTGCTGAAGTTAACCCAACTGATAATAATCCAAATGATGCCCCGTCTGACCCTCCTGTTACTACCCCTACTTTTTCTAGACAATCTTCTAAATGGAGCGAAACATCTCTTGTTTGGCCATTTTTTATTCAACTAAGAGAAAAAAATAAGGCTAAGTGTAAAACTTGTGGCAAAGAATTAACTTTTAAATTTGTTGGAGGTCNGGGGGGGGGGGGGGGGGGGGGAGGGGAAGTTTGTATAGACACATATTGATACATTCTAAAGATAAAGCCAAATATCTTCAAATGAAAGTTGCGGCCGAGGGGACAACTGTTCCTAGTCAGGCTGACCTTAGTACCGGGTCAAATCAATTTCAACCGAGAATTAACACTGTTATCGGTGGTATTTTATATTATGATGGGTATTGGATAATGCAAAAATGCATTATTGCTTATAGAATAATTAATTCACGTCACACATAGTAGTTTATTGCTAGCACGGTTACAGATATTTGTAGATATTTTTGCATTAGTGATAAAATAATGTCAGTTTCAATGGATAATGCTTCTAGTAACACTAATGCTATAGCCTTTCTTACCACTACGCTACATCCTGCATTTAGTAATATTTTTCATGTTAGATGTATTTGTCATATTTACCATTTAATTGTCGGTGATGGTATGAGAATTTTAAATGTTGAAAGTGAAAAGGTTAAAATGGATCTTAACTGGATTTTTTATTCGAACAGTAGAAGTAGACTTAGAGAATATCTTAAAAGATGCGATGAATTTGGTCCAAGAGAAAGAAAGATTCCTAAACCTTGTCCAACTAGATTAAATTACATGTATGAAACTTTAGTTGTTGCATATGAATATAATACCCCATAAACTCAACGTTTAATGCTCGTGTAACTGATGATGATGAGCACCTTACAAATCAGGATTGGGCTAATGTCAAAATACTTGTAGATTTTTTAGAAAAAATTCATATTGCTACAAATGAATTTTCTGGGCAATATTATCATACTATTTCTAACTGTTTAGTTTATATTGCAGAACTTGCAAATTTGTTTACTCATTTTTCAGAGGGTGGGGTAATTTATCAACTTGCTATTAGTTCTATGAGAAAAAAGTTAATTTTTTTTTTTTCATATTCCCCCTATTTATGGTGTTGATGCCTTGTTAAATCCTACTATGAAATTAGGAGGTCCTCAATTTTGTATGAAACTATTTATAATGGTTTAACACTTGAAGATGAGGAGTTGTCTACACTTTCGAAAGCAATAGCCTCAATTAAAACAAATGTTCAAACTATTTATAGTGCGTATCAAATTGCATTAGATCATGCTACACCAAATGTTCCAACTCCTACTTCTTTTAGTTCTCAATCATCTAAAAGAACTGCGGGAGTAAGAGCACTTAGTGCTTGGACGGGGTTCAGGGGTTCTTAAGGTTCTAGTACTAGTGATTGTTCACAACTAAACAACCTTGAAGTTTATTTGTCGCAGGGAATTGAGGAAGTGAATCACGACGGCTCCTTCAATATTTTGGAATGGTGGAAAGAAAAAGAAAAACACTTTTCGATTCTTTCAAGGATGGCTCGAGACATTTTAACTATTCAAACTTCAACAGTGGCATCAGAGAGCGCTTTCAGTCAAGTAAGACTTCAACTTGGTGATTCCAGAGCGTCTATGAGGGAGAGCTTGGAAAAATCAGTACTTTTCAGAGATAGGATCCGTTCGGAACGAAGAAACTTTGGATTTGCTGATCACAACCAGAGGTAGACGAAACTTACAAAGAAATGCTAGCTGAACTTGCGGAGGATGTTGCTTCGCCCGGAAGCGGTGATGAACAAGCTTCTTTTCCGCCGCCACCAACGGAAATTCCTCCGGACCTTGAAGGATTTATGAAATTTGTAAGAGATATGTAACTTGTATTTTGTACCTTAATTTGTAAATTAATATGTAACTTGTATTTTGGCACATCTTGATTAGTTTCTTTTTCTTCTCAATGGTGGTATTAGCACCTTGTTGTGCTCATTCCATTGGGGGAGGAAGACTAAAAAAGATATTGCCATATTTTGTAAATGCCATAATAATAAAAATTATAACGCATTCTTTTGAATATCTCTTTACAATATTTTTGTGTTTAAATTTAAATTAAAAAATTTAAGTCACAATATATATATATATATATATATATATACATATATATATATATACATATATATATATATACATATATATATATATATATACATATATATACACTCAGAATATATATACTATACACTTAGTATATATATAATTTACAAGAAATTGCCAACAATCCAGGCCCACATAGGCCCGGGACCGGCCCACTTAGCCCGGGATCATTAGTTAGTGGTCCCGGTCCCGGGGCGGTTATATAAAAAAAGCCCGCGAAGCCCCCGCTCCTTTAGGACCGGGCCCTGCCCACATTACACTCTTACCTTGGGTTCCCCTGGCAACAGTACGGAGTCAACTCTCCACAGCTGGAAAGTGACTGCCTGCACTGTACACGCAAACAGTACAACACAATGCAACAGTCACTTCCATTGGGAAGGACCTTGTACCAACTAAGTGATTACATTATTCAAGTGATGTCATCCAAGTTGTATTAACATTAACCTTACAACATAACATCACTTGAACACTTGACAATTAATTCAAGCACTCCAAGCATATGATAATCAAGTATTCAATTTTTAAGGGCATCAAGAAAAAAGTACAACACTGCTGCGGACCAGTTCCTACGACAAGTCTTTGTATGTCCTTAGGCCATCTCCAACCCTAACCTCAATTTTTTTCCCCATAATGGGGATTTCCCCATTTTGGGGACAACTTACTCCAACCATTCCCCCATTTTTTCCCCCAAAAAAGAATATTCTTTTTTATATTCTTCTCTCTCTTTTATATTATATTATTATCTTTCATTTCAATTTTTATTTTTTAAATTCTATTAAACAAATTCCATCTTTTATTTTCATTAATGTATTTTCAATTTTCATGTATTTCCATTTTTAATGTATTTTTAATTTTAGCAACATCTAATATTTCATATTTGCATCATTTATTTATTGAGAATATTATATATTTTTTGTACAATTATAACTTATAATAGAATTAACTTATAATTTTACATAAAAATAATAAATGCACGAAAATTAATTTATCAAAATTATACGCCAAAGTTAAGATGTAAATTAATATTATAAAGATATTACATAAACATAATTAGGTATATATAAAGAGATAAATTAAAAGAGTTAAATAATAAAATATATGTGAATAGTAACGAGGGAGATGAATAGTGTAACCCCATATTTGAGGGAACACTATTCATCCCCCATTATGGGGGCAAAAATGGGGGTGGGTTGGAGCCAAATTACCCCAAATTTTTCCCCCATTATGGAGAAATGGGGGTGGGTTGGAGATGACCTTAGTTGAGTTGTAACTTTGTAATTGCTCTTCACTGTAATTCCTACTTTGCTTATCTAGAAACATTCATTAAGAAACCTTTGTAAACCATGAACTTTAGTGTTTATGTCGTGACTAGAGTTAGTCATGTGTTGACGTCTTTGTAATAGGTGTACTGCAAAGTGGCTTGTAATAGATTTATTACAAGTTAGTGAGGGATTAAAAGTTTAATTCCTAAGTTACATAGGTTATAATCTAAAAGATTGCTCGTAGTGAAGTTGAAATCCACCAGTGTAGGTCGTGGTTTTTTATCCCATTGAGGGATTTTTCCACGTAAAAGTTCCCTATGCCATTTACTTACTATTGTACTAGCATAATCTGTGGAAACTAATATAAGACCTGATCTCTATACAATTTACTGGACTCATATATTCTATCAATATATTTATAGATTTGGATGTATTAGCTATAATTGAACTAAATACATGATTATGGTTGATCAAAAAATTTGCCTAAACTTAATAATAAATCATTGCTCATATTATCGAATAATGGCATACATCATATGTATAATATTTATAGTTGTGATGAATACAAAAAAATACTAGTAATTTCTTTATATCTACTTAACCATTTATTACTAATTGTCAGAGCCTTTTTAGTACTTATGCGATTATGCCATCAATTGTAAGTGTAAAATTTGAGAAGTACGAGACTTAAGGGATTGACTTTTTTTATATATAAAAAAAGGTGCAAGTATATGTGTCAAAAGAAGGGAAAGTTGAAGATGCTGAGGAGGTAATGAGACACATGAATGAAAAAGGTGTGGAGCCTAATGTGGTCACCTACAATGTGATAATTGATGAATATTGCTTGCGCGGTCAAATGGATAGAGCAAGGAGCCTTTTTGATTCCATGATTGATAAGAGCATTAAGCCTGACATTTTTAGCTATAGCATATTAATAAATGGATATTGTAAGGCAAAGAAATTGGATGAGGTCATGCATTTGTTTCATGATATTTCTCGAAATGTATTGAAATCTAGCATTGTTACCTACAATACTGTCTTGCAAGGCCTATTTGAAGTTGGAAGAACTGACTTTGCGCAAAGATTCTTTGCTGATATGCTTTCTATGGGGCTCATACCTGATTTATGCATTAATCACACTTTGCTCCGTGGTTATTTTCAAAATGGACTTGTTGAAAAAGCTATGTCTCTATTTCATGAGTTGGAAAGAAAGAGAAGATATTGATATTGAACTTTACACTGTTATTATTGACGGATTGTGCAAAAATGGTCAGTTCGACAAAGCGCATGCTATTTTTGAGAAGCTTTCTTTGATTGGATTGTTTCCCAATGTGATTACATACACTAGAATAATAAATGGACTATGTCTAGAAGGGTTGTTAGATGAAGCTAAAGATATGCTAAAAAAAATGGAGGAGAATGGTTGTGCGCCGGATAATACCACTTACAATATTATTGTGCGAGGATTTCTCAAGTTTAGTAAAGTTACTGAAATGATAACCTTTCTGAAGGAAATGAACGAAAGGAGCTTCTCGTTTGATGCAAGTACAGTAGAGTTACTAATAGATGTTATAGCGAAGCATCTTTCTTTGCTTGATATGATACCACAATTTCACTTGGGAAATAAGAAGTAATTTATTTCACTTGATTTATTTAGCTATACATTTCACTTTGATGCAATTTCCTTTTACCTCTCGAAAGAAATTAGATCAATGGAATTGCGGAAGTTCAAATAATGACAATTAGAACATTGCTTAAGCTTTCCAAACAAGCTTATTGAGCAGGTAGATCACTTCTAATAATTTGATTGTTATGCCATTCTACTTTATATTGGAAATCATGTTTTATTGCACTATTAATATTTGAAGCTATTCAGATTTCCTTATATTGTTATGCTTTGTGTCTGCATATTAATTGTTTTTTCTCTGACTATTGAAAGATCTCGGGGGAAGGATATTTCAAGTGTATTACAGAGGAAATCAGCAAAGTAGTCAAACTCCGGGAAGAGCTAGACTTTGTTATGCTTATGCCTAAGAAGCTTCTACAACCAATGGGGTTCCCAAATAAAACAACCGATTTGATGTGGTGAGATTGTTTCCTATTTTTCTTTCTAATTATGCCCTAACTTTTACTTTATAATTTTATTTTACCCTTTATCTTTTTTTATTTTAAATAATAGCAAAGTCTCTTTCTCATATAATTCTATAATAGAATTCTACGTGAAGTCTAATAACCTATATAAATTCTCAAAGACAGCATCTAACTTATATAATAACCTACATACGTGAAAAACCCGTTTTGTTCTTCTGCCACTTCTCCATACTCTTCAGGTAAAGGTTTTGTTTTACTTTTGTCTGAATGGAGTCTACTTAACATATTTTTTTTTTAATTTATATTATTATGATCTAATTATGAATATAGTGTACTTATTATTATTTTTAATATTATTAAATTGTTCAACTAACTTCGATAGAATTTGCATGAATTTAATTGCTTAATTTATATATAAGACATAATTTGTGATAAATTAGTAGAAAGGGATTTTCTTAAATAATTTTTATGTGTAATTCTTGATAACTTAAATATATAAAACAATTGAGGGTATTTTAGTAAACATATCAATTACAGTACATTACGATACAGTCAAACCAAACAACAAAATGTTATTTAACAATAACAAACAATACAATCTATTCAAACATTGTATTTATAAAACGATACGATACAATACAACACACTACAATACGATATATTATAAAGCGACGGGGAACGGTGATCCAAACAAAGTGTAAGAGTTGTATAGAAACAGGAGGTGTTTTATGTTATTGGGGAAGTTTTTCTTTTAAGGTACTCCTTCCGTTCCAATTTATGTGAACATGTTTGACTAGGCACAGAGTTTAAAAGAAATCGAAGACTTTTGAAATTTGCGGTTGTAAACAAGTCAAAAAGGGGCCCATAGTATTTGTGTGGTTATAAAAGCATCTTATTAAGGGTAAACTTGGAAGTTTAAGCTAAATTGTTTTCAAATTTAGAAAGGGGTCATTCTTTTTGAAACAGACCAAAAAGGAAATAGGTTCACATCAATTGGAACGGAGGGAGTAGTATTTTTCTTCCTTTCCCAGGGTTTTGGTTCGGTTGTAAAGCACAACACGTGATGGTAGTCGTACAAATCCGGCTGCTAACAAAAGTTCAATATTTAAGTGAAGATGGATAGAGGGTCGGGTCACTATCCACTGAGTTTCAACCGTGCGCTAGCTGGTCGTCGGGAATTTCTGGATTATAAAGAAACTAAGTTTTTTCTTCTTTTACGTGGTTCTAATCACCATTGTCATTTTTTGTGACATTTCATACCCGCATGTGCTATTCAAACTTCAATGACATCGTCCATTCCATTAAAAAAATGGATGCTGACGTGATCACCATCGAGAACTCCAGGTAGCGTTTTCCTTCAGCAATTCATATGAGTATATTACTCAATACTATAGCAACTCATTCAGAATGATTAGCAACGTGAATTCTGCTACAAAAATCATACGAGACTACGTATTGTTATGGTAATGGAATTTTGCGATTCTAAGGGAGTACATGCAATCTTTCTCAAGCATGTCATATGGATTTTCTCCTACTTCGATCCGCCATTACATGTTGTTCAATTTGCCATTACATTTTGGCGTGATCTCGTAATTACACGAGTTTGATAACGAGGTATAAAGAGAAATTCATATTCCTGAATTTATATACATTATCCTAGTCTCCTAAATGAGAAATGTTGCTTATTATGTATGAAAGTAGAGGTATGTTAGTTACGTTAATCATCCTCTTTAATGTTGAGGCTAAACTGAATCAAGGATGATTATAGCTACCATCTATTTGGAGCATTTTTTATATTTTATTTTCTGAAACATTGAAGTGTTGCTTTGGAAGTTAAGTGGAGTAAATAAATTATAGTCTTCTAGGTAGTTCTTTGTTTATTCCCCTCAGTTGGATTAGAAATAGTTTGTTAAATAGCTGCTCAACCGGGCAAGAATATGCCGATGTAGCCTATATACAATGGGTTCAAATGATGCAGGCTTTCAGAGAGCACAACATGAGATCGATGCACACAATTTCATCTCATTAGCACTTAATATTTACTTAATTGATGGTTTTAATATTCATAGCAAGTTGATTGATTACATTTTAGAAATGCAAATACCACAACCAAATTCGAGCTACAGAAAGATTAGTTTCATTTCTTTAGCTTCATTTGCAGATTTCCATCACGTTGGCAGCTTAAAATCCAGACCAAGAACCAACAGAGCAACAAGAGTCAAGAGTCATTTTCATCTTTTTTCGTTTGCTTCTTCAGGTTTGCAGTGAAACAGCGAGCATTTCGTGTCGTTTCATCATCCGTCAAATCATCTTCAGATTCACTGTAAGAGCTACTCTTGAACTACTTTTATCTGCTGGGGATTTTTCTGGGAAGCTTTTAGCTTCTGTTTGCTCACTGCTTTTATCTTCTCAGCTTCTATGGCTGGCAATTCCTTATCTCTATGAACAGCTACTTCGAATTGACTTTGCTTTTGTCACAATTTTCTGCAACAGGAAAGTCCTGAATCCATTGTCCACTGATCTTCAGAATTCGTGTTCTGGTCAGTTGAACCCTTAGTTGTTCCTTCTTGAAACCTGACAAATTTCAGTCTTTTCAGTGCTTTATCATATATGAACTCAACATTCGGCTGTGATGTCGATACATGATTTCTCAGATGATACAAGACATGAAAATAAGTTACTGTGATATGTGAAGTTTTCATCCGATTGTTAACATTTTGTTTGGAAAATGTTAACATTATACTGAGCATAGTGCA
>ML302835.1:0-45615 GCA_005239505.1 Nicotiana paniculata | reverse complement strand
ACGACTTAAAAATGAATATTCGTAGAAAATGCTTTAGGTGCGGGTTAATCTATCATCGTGATTCAGTACACGTTCGCGTGACATAATTACAATTTTTAAAATTTATCAAGGTACACGTTCACGCGACTTTGGCCAAGTTTTTTTTTCTTAAATAATTAAGTGTTGTGAATTATGTACACGTACGCGTGACATGATTCTTGATACGCCGAATGAAATGAGTACACGTACGCGTGACTCGTTCAAGATAATTCCATAATTACAAATAATCAAGTAATTTAAAAAGCATTAATAGATAAAATACACATAGGTTCTAAAATACGTAATTAAACAATTTAATTAAGTCAGGTATGATTAAAGCGACTATGCTAAAACCGCGGAACTCGGGAATGCCTAACATCTTCTCCCGGGTTAACATAATTCCTTACCCGATCTTCTGATTTCGCAGACTTTAGAACAGAGTCAAATTTCCTCAATTTGGGATTTAAACCGGTGACTTGGGACACCATATAATTATCCCAAGTGGCGACTCTAAATAAATAAATAATCCCATTTTGATTATGTCACTTAAAGTGGAAAAACTCCCTTATTACCCTTATCGGTGAATAAGGAGGTGTGACATTCCCCATTTCAAGGAAAGGTCTTCCCAAAATAATTGGCACTTCATAATAGACATTATAATCCAATATCACAAAATTCGCGAGCAAGATGAATTTATCGACCCGCACCAAAACATAATCAATGATTTCCAGGGGCCGCTTCATAGTTCGATCCTCCATTTTAAGTCGCATGGAAGTTGCTTTAGGTTGGCCAGTTCCCAAGGTTTTAAAGACATAATAAGGCATTAAATTGATACTAGCACCCAAGTCGCACAATGCCTTGTCAAAATCTGCACTACCAATAGTGCAAGGAATAGTGAAAGCTCCGGGACCCTCTAGTTTGGGTGCCATTGAGTGCACAATTGCACTCACTTGGTGGGTCATCTTGATTGTCACGCACTCCATGGATCTCTTCTTTGTGACAAAGTCTTTCATAAACTTGGCATACCCGAGCATTTGTTCAAGTGCCTCAACTAATGGTACGTTGATGGACAAACTCTTCATCATATCTATGAACTTCTTGAATTGATTCTCCGTCTTTTGCTTAGCCAATATTTGAGGATAGGGAAGAGGAGGTCTAGGCAGTGTGACTTTTGGCACAATCGGCTCGGGTATGTCAATTACATGTTCCCTAGACGGGTTCACGTCATTTTGTGTTTCCTCCTCATTATCATTTATGTCAAACCTCACTTCATTATTAATCGGCTCTTCAGACACATTTTCAACCTCAATAGGAACCTCAACATGTTGCCAGTCATCATCATCACCAACAACCCTCTTTTGCTTTGAAGAACTAGCCTCACCACCTCGACCACTCCTTGTGGTCACCACCATCGCATGTCCGGTATTGTTGTTGTTGTTCCCACCCTAAGGGTTCACCACCGTGTCACTAGGTAGTGCCCCATTCGGGCGAGTGTTCAAAGATTGTGAAATTTGTCCCATTTGGACCTCAAGATTGCGGATTGAGGTAGTGTGGAAGGCAATTTGAGCGTCCGAATTTGACTTTTGTTCCATCATATGTTTAAACATTTGCTCGATCCGGCCCATGTCATTGCTTGAAGAACTTTGACCTTGTGATTAATACGGGGGTGGATTGTTGGGTTGTTGATACATCGGGGGCCTTTGAAAGCCCAACCCCCGATTTTAATTTCCACCCCAATTGCTATTATTGTTATTGTTCCAATTGTTGTTATTTCCTCCCCATTGTTGATTGTTGTTCCCCAAATTTCTATAGTTGTTATTGTTGTTCCAATTACCTTGCCTTTGATTGTTCCAGTTTTGGTTGTTCCCTTGATTGTTCCTTTGCCCTTGAAAATTGTTGGCGTACATTACATCTTCATTTTTCTCATTCATAGGAATCCTCTTGATTGTAACCACTCACTCCTTGGTCATATTGGTCATTGTTATTTTGCATTTGACTTCCACGAGGCCTTCTCTTGTTAACCAAAAGATTTACCCCCTCCATAGCATGCACTTGCTTTGATCCTTGTATTTGTTGAATCTGCGCCTAAGAAAGTTGATTCATGGTAGTGGTAAGCTCGGTAATAGCTTGCCCATGGTCCTGTAGCTTTTTGTGGAGATTTATCACACTTGGATCACCCTGGGGAACATTTGCCCGACTCTTCCATGCTGACGAAGTGTCAGCCATTTCATCCAAGATGTCACATGCCTGATTGTAAGATAGCTTCATAAAGTTTCACCCAGCGAGTTGGTTGACCACACACTGATTTGTAGTATTAATGCCCCGGTAAAAAGTCTATTGTATCATGGCCTCTGTCGTGTCATTGTTCGGGCATTCTTTGACCATAGTTCTGTAGCGTTCCCAGATCTCGTGAAGGGGCTCATTTGTCTCTTGCTTGAACGCCAATATCTCATCTCTCAAAGCCACCATGTGCCCGGGGGAGAAAAACTTGGCAATGAACTTATACGCCAAATAATCCCATGTAGAGATAGAATGATTGGGGAGTCGTTCAAGCCAATCCAGCGCCTTCCCTCGTAGAGAGAAAGGAAATAATCTGAGCCTCAAGGAATCCTCTGATACAATGGTTTGATTTCTCCCCCAACATGTGTCTACAAAGCCTTTTAAGTGCTTGTAGGCATTTTGATGGGGAGCTCCCGTGAAATACCCTCGTTGCTCCAGAAGTGTCAACATGACATTAGTGATTTGAAAGGTTCCCGTCCGGATTCTGGGTGGGACAATTGCACTAGCATACTCCTCGTTTAGAAGCACCCAAGGAGCAACTCTTGGAGGAGGCGGGGGAGGGTCTGGAATATTATCGTTGGGATTGGCTTGTCAGCCCCGTCTTTGAGGTGGAGGAATTTGATGAAACTCCTCTTCCCCGTTATCATCTACCTCCTCCCCCGGTATAATATTTTCCAGAGGATCAGCCATAAGTACCTATATTGATTGAAATATACAAGTTAACAAATAAAAGGAAAGAAAAACAATCTACACCACTACTAAAATATATAGTCAACATCGTCTTAACTCCCTGGCAACGACGCCAAAAAGTGATCTAAGCCCACATATACCACTATTTAAGTAGCAAGGCATAATCGAAGCAACTTTTTCCCGACTGATCGATATCCACAGGGAGTTATGCAATGAGAATCGGGTTTCTACTTGACTTAGTGGTGTTTCATGTTCTTAATTTCTCTTCTCAACATAATTTGATTTTGAATCTATTCTAAGTTTGAGTCTAAGAAGTAATATTATCTAACTAACTCAAATATTTTTGTGGGTATTTGTAAAATTATTAAAGGCACTTGCAACTTACTCCTAGGAAAGTGACTAATGAGATCTAAAATCTAGGATAAGCTTGTGAATTATGGGCAAATGTCATAACCTCATACTAAATTACTCACCCAATACCTCCCGCTAATTTGGGTGACTTTTCCCGAATTGGCTTTCTCAAGCCCAATTAGGTGTTTCAACAAATCAAATGAAATGGCTCAAGTCTGGTATCACTATCTCTAGTTTCTACCCTTTTATTGGGGCTATCAATCTCGTGAGTTCACCCCAATACCTTGTTAGCCTCTTTACCTAGACTTGGGCCATCTCTCTCAAGAATAACCCTAGTCAAAAAAGCATAAATTAGTGTTTGCAACCACTAATTCAGACAATGAAGCATGAAATAGACTAAAAGTCATACACCCAATCACAAACTCAACCTAAAATAGAAGACCCATTAGTTACCCACACTAGGGTTGGATTAGAACCCTAGCTTGATGGTCTAGCTACTCATTATCATACAAGAAATTAAGATAGATAATGAAATTAAACCCATAAATGTTGATAACAAGAAGAAAATCTAAGATGGTAGAATCTAAGGTAAAATTATTCAAAACAGAATAAAAACACTATTCACGAGCTCACTCTCTTGTCTGATGCCCTAAAAATGAGAAAACGTTGTATTTATACTAGGCTGAAAATACTGGAAAAAATTGCCCCTACGGAGATTTCGCTCCCAGCGGAATTCTAAACGCTCCAGCTGATTGGCTTTCGGTGCAGCGGAATAATAACCGTTGCAGCGTTTCTGGACCTGGGCATTTTCTGATTCTCTATTCCGCCCCAGTGGAATTCTTCAGCGCCGCAGCGGTTCTTGAAAGCGCGGCAGCGTAATAATATCGCTGATCGTGCTATTATGAATAACCCAGGTTGGAAAGTCTTTGACCTTAGGAATCCGCTCCCAGCGGATATTTGAACGCTGCAGCGACGATGACATCGTTGCAGCGGAATTTTGGCGTGGACAGCGGCTCAGGTGGGTCTCAAAAATAGAATCTTCTGGAATTTTAACCGGACAATGGATGGAATTCCGCTGCAGCGAAATGACAACCGCTGCAACGGAATATTGGCACTCTCAGCGCTTCTACTAGGTTCTGGGCCAATGCAGGTTCTGCTCCTCTTTGAGTCATTTTTAGTTAATATCTTCAATTCAACTCAAATCTTGCAATTTAAACAACTTGCATCAAATTTCAGGAGTATCTGAATGCAATTTTTCCTCAAAACCTAAGAAAACGAGAGTAAATAATAGGTACAAATCTCTAGTTATCAACTGGATAAGCTATCCCTTTCTTATAGGAATCAATTCATTCTTGTCATTGGTGACCACAAGTTCATGAACTATCGAAGATGGGTAAGATAACTCTGACATCCAACCACTTGACAATCTCCTTCTAGACAACTTCTTGCATAGCCTCATTGAGTATTTTTTTTATATTCAATAGATGGCTTAGCACCATCCTCCAACTTGATATTATGCATGCAAAAGGTGGGGCTTATACCTTGAATATCCGCCAAGGTCCACCCAATAGCATTTTTCCTCTTTTGTAACACCGCCAATATGGAATCTACCTGTACGTTAGTCAAACAAGAGGAAAGAGTAACCGGTAAAGTAGAACAACCCATTCGAGGAAGCAAAAACAAAAGCCCACTTTTACGCAAATTCCCCTCTTGAAGTTGTAGCTACTCGGTCAGCGAATTGCCTTTTTCTTTCCCTGCACCTAAAAGTTGCCTTAGTTCCCTTTTTTTTAAAAGACCTAAGTTTGAAGTCCGGGCTTCTATGATGCTCGACCATTCTTGACGAAGAGAATGGACTTCCCCTCTCCTTGTATAGGTTGGGAAAGGGCTGGGTGGATTACCTTTGGGAGCTAAGTCGAAGATCTCGGTGGTCTTGTGAGTGGTTGATAAACTGCTAATGCAGTTTTCTTTAGGAAGTCCAATAGCTGTGAGGCTTAACAGATAAATAAATGGTGGATACTTTTTCGGGTAGAAGGTGACAACCCTAATGAATTGACTATGAAGGTGGCTCTTAGCTACATCAAATTAAATGTAGATTTTATTAGGTTAAAAACATAATAACAATTCCTTTGTAAGTAAAATAAAACCCCAGACAGGTTGAGAAAGTAGTTGAAGTAAGATATGACAACTAGTAGAAAATAGTAAGTATCGAAATAAACAGTGGGTTCTAACTTAAAGTCACACAAGGTAACATGATATTAGTTCTTTCATTTTTAAAATATTACCTTACTAACGACTCAGCAGGGCAGGAGGTAATGACTCAACATAGTAAATTCACTTTGGGAATCGGTAATTTGTAGAAATAAATACATAACTCAAGTGTCTTATTAGTATTCATCTATAACCAATCCTTAAGTGAAATGTAAAACTACTGAATAACTTTCACAATCAGAGAAAAATACATAAAACACATAAGCTGATGTGGCGCGCATCCCGATCCCACTAGACAACACAAAGTCCTCCTTTATTCCTCTGTAACAATAACAATAACAGTAAATAATATATATATGTTGCGACGCGCAACCCGATCCCACCATATATCAATATCAATATGATAATTCACCCTTATTACACCATATCAATCCACCCTTATTCCTCATGTTGCGGCGTGCAACCCGATCCCATCGTATAATAACAATTCACCCTTATTCCTCCTCAATATATATATATATCACCCTTATTCCTCCTGTTGCGGTATGCAACCTGATCCCACCGTATAATAGCAATTCCCCATTATTCCTCCTCAATATATATATATATATATATATATATATATATATCACTCTTATTCCTCCTGTTGCAGCGTGCAACCCGATCCCATTATATAATAATATAAATCAATCAACAATTATTTAACAACTCAATTACAAGAAATTCTACAACAAAAAGTATGAGTACACAGTAACAAGGAAACCACACAACAATCAAAAGGAATACAACAACCTTTACAAGGAAACAAGACATGTAAGGCACGTGATAACTACACAGATATTCGCAACAACTTGGACTCGTAACAGATAAGCACGTAATCATAGAATAACTCAATTGTTAAGAGGTAACAAGATGATAATGAAGGAAATGACAACAACCAAGGCATATAGAGTCCAAATAACAAATAAGAGGCAAATAAGGACTAACAACATCATATAGAGCATGTAAAAGTAATCTAACAAAGAGATTCCACATTTTATGACAATTTACTCAAAATCATGGAAAGAGACTAGGCAATCTAACCGGTCAATACCATATATAAATTGTATACCCACTCTTCACCTTGTGTACACGGCTTTCACATATCAAGATAGCACAATTGACTGAATTCCTAAGGGGTGGTTTCCCCAACACAAAGTTAGACAAGATAATTACCTCAATTCGGTCAATTCAATACTCAATTTAGCTTTTCCTTTACCAATTCACCAACGCTCGGCTCAATCTAGCCAAAAGCGACTTAAATACATCAAACAATGCAAGAGAAAACAATTTCAATTAACAAAGCTATGATACTTATACAATTTGTTAAAACTTAATCCCCCGGGCCCGCACCTCGGAACCTGACAAAATTTACAAAACCTGAACACCCATTCCAATACGAGTTCAACCACATAAAAATTATCAAGTTCCGATACCAATTCGTCCATCAAATCATGATTTTACATTTTAAAAGATTTTACAAATTTTCCCAAATTTGTTCCTTTAAACTCTCATGAATTTGATGTTAAATCTAAGATATAATCACAAAATACAGTTGGAAATTGATTAAAGGTACTTACTCAATGATTTGGTATGAAAATCTTCTCTCAAAATCGCCCACTCTCGGACTTAGGTTTCAAAATATGATAAAATGAATCTAAGTCCCGAAATGAGAATCTTAATACCAGACTCAGATGTCACATTTGCGACATCAGGATCGCAAATACGATGCTCGCAAATGCGAAAAAAGTATCGCAAATGTGAAGGCTGGCCAGATCTATTTAGGTCTCAAATGCGACACAAGTCTCGCAAATGCAAGCTCTGAGTTGTTCGCAAAAGCGACATATGATATTGCAAATGCGGAGCTGCAATCACAAATGCGATGAAGTAGTTCGCAAATGCGAACTCCCCTGCACCATCCCGTCTTCGTAAATGTGAGACTGACCTCGCAAATGCGTTCACTGCAAATACGATGAAGTCCTCGCAACAATGAAATCCCCGCAAATGCGAGAACAGAAATACCAGCACAACACTCTGAAACGCATTCAAAACTCATCTGAGCCCTCGGGCCCCTAAACCAAACACTCTCACAAGTCTAGAAACATAACACAAACTCGCTCACGCGATCCGAACACCAAAATAACCTCTACAACCATGAATCGGATGCCAAAACGCATGAAAATCACCATGAACTTCAAGAACTTCTAGAATTCCAACCAAGCGTCCGAACCACATCAAATCAACTCCAAACGACACCAAATTTTGTAGAAAAGTTTCGATTGACAAAATGAACCTATTCCAAATTCCAAAGCCATAATCCGGACCCTATACCTTAAAAGTCAAACCATGGTCAAACTTAGGAAGATTCTAAACCTTAAAATTGCCAACTTCCACCAAATGATGCTGAAACCTTTTTGAAATATCCAAATGAAATTCCGGGCATACGCCCAAGTCCAAAATCACCATTCGAACCTACCAGAACCATTGAAACTCTGATCCGAGTTTAAATACTCAAAAGTCAAACCCTGGGTCAATTCCTTCAACTTCAGACTTCTAAAATGAGAGTCACTCCTAAAATCCTTTTCGACCCTCTCAAAACACGAACCGACGATGTACGCAAGTCGTAATACACTATGTGAAGCTAATCGTGACCTCAAACTTCCAAACCAAGCACAATTTCTCAAAACGGCCAGTCGGGTCGTTACATTATCTCCCCTTTATTAGTTTCACACGCCATGTTGAATTCGTTTAAATCTCGAACTGCAGGAACTATTTGGTCTTGTAAACCCAGTTGTTCCATGACCATCGATTTGATGAAATTGGCCAAGCTACCTGGATCAATCAATACACGCTTAACCCGATATTTATTTTTGAGTATAGAAATTACCAGGGCATTTTATGTGGATGCACGATGCCTTCGGCGTCTTCAATGTTGAAAGAGATAGTCCCCTCTGACATGTTATCTCCGGTTCGCTATTCCCTTGTAATGAGCACCTTAGTGCGCTTCAGCATTGGCCCTATGGGATGTCGACTCCACCAATGATCATGTTTATGATGTGCTGAGGTTCCTCTTGCTCGGTTTTCTTGTTGGAGTCCCTATTCCTGAAGTGAGTTTTAGCTCGATCACTCAGAAACTCCCGGAGCTGTTCATTATTGAATAACTGGGTCACTTTTTCTCTCAGCCGTCAGCAGTCTTTGGTCCTGTGACCGTGGGTGCCATGATACTTACACATCAGGTCGGGGTCTCTTTGGACATGATCATACTGTAATGGCCGAGACCACTTTGTATATTTAATGCATCTGATGGCTGATATGATGTCGGCAACATCGACGCTGAAGTTGTACTACGATAACCTCAGTGCCTCCTTAGACCCGATTGGTGTGTCGAAACCATTTTTACTCATGAGTCCCCGGTTATTATGACCTCGATCTCTTCCTTTTTCACTCATCACTGGGTTATGTCCGGATCCACTGGCACTTCGACCTTCGCTATACAGCTGGTAACGATCTCTGCTCGGTCTTGGTTCATGATCGACGACTCTTTTACAACTGTCATTAGTTCTGATGGGATATACGGACCCAGAGGGGGCCCCAAGCTGATCATTCTCCAGTCTGATTTTTGATAGGTACCTGTTATGGACATTAGCCCAAGTTACCGGCAGGGTAATCTATCAAATTATGTTTCAGTCGCTGTGAGGCCAAAGATCTTTGAGGGTTGAATCCTTGAGTGAATGCTTGAACGACCCAATCGCCCGCAACCGGGGGAAAATCCATTATTTCTATTTGAAACTTTGACACAAACTCCTTAAGCATTTTGTTATCTCTTTGTTTGACTTTAAAGAGGTATGGTTTTCTGGTCTCGACTTTGATGGCCCCGTCATGAGCTTTTACGAAGGCATCCTCAAGCATGGCAAACGAATCAATGGAATTAGGGGGCATGTTGCGATACCATATCATTGCTCCTTTAGATAGGGTTCTCCAAAATTTTTCAGGATAACCGATTCAAGTTCGTCATCTTCTAAATCATTTCCCTTGATGGCACACGTGTATGAGGTCACGTGTTCATTCAGATCCGTGGTCCTGTTATACTTTGGAATTTGGGGTATACGGAACTTCTTCGGGATCGGTTTCAGAGCTGCGCTCAAAGGGAAAGGTTTTTGGACGAACTTCTTAGAATCCAAGCCTTTCAATATCGGGGGTACTCCTAGGAATTGGTCAACCCTGGAGTTATAGTCTCCACTTCTTTGTCGTTGGCTTCGATTTTCTTTTCTCCTGATTCCACCCGTTTTGTCAGTTCCTCAAGCATCTATACTATCTCGGGATTGGTTCCGGGTTCAACTTAACCCCGCCTTTCTGTGTCTGGTTCATTTCTGCAAGTGTTTTCCCGGGATGATTCGAGCTCTACTCTGCTAGGGGTGCGGCTTTTGTTTTGCAATTAGGCTATCATTGCATGTTGAGCTTGTAACATTTCGAAGATCACCCGCAAATTGATCTCATCACCTTCAGCGTCGTGTGTACTCCAGGCCATTGATCGAGCTCTCCCGCGAACACTATTTTCGGGATCGGTAGGAAAGTTTGTGTCGATAGCTACATGTGAGTTAGAATCGATCGAGTTCGCAAGTGGAACTCCGTTGGGGTCAATAGGGGGCACCTCAATGTTGGGCACTACATTGTTGTTCTCACCCTGGTGGCCAGACTCGGGACCAACGTTCAAAGGAGCAGATTGAGAGTTTGACATTTTTAATTTGACTTGAAATTAAAATCTCAAAGAAAAAGTGTAAAATAGAGTGTGTTATGGAAATTTGTATCAAATTACCACTATTATCCCTAGCTCCACAGTGGTCGCCAAACTGTTTACCCTTTAAACTGATAACAACTAAATTTATATGTGATTTTAAAGATATGCGGATTAATTCAATGCAAATGACAAATGGCGTTAGATTAAACAGATAAATGACGTAATAAATTATCAAACCAATAAGGAGAGTGAACCCGGACTCAGTAATGCCATAAAGGAGTGCCTGGCTTCAATTCCGGGCTCACACTGATGAAGCATTGATGAACAAACGTAAGGGGTCAATTGGTTTTATGACTCTTTACAAGCTTGTTTTTAGTTTTATGACCCTAATTCTTTTTTACACATGAGATATTTGTTTTTACACATAAGAGATCTAAAAAGGTCATTTTCTTAAGTCCAAAATTGTAAAGGGATATGATGTACAACAAATAGCACCAAAAAGTAAGAACTTTTAATAACAAAGAAAATAAGAGTATATTTCCCTAATATGCGTGTTACAATGTCCTTTCATGAATAATAAGATTTCCCCTTTATATAGTATGGGGATTTTACCCTAAGTACAATTCTAAAAAAGGTAAAAATCTTCCATTTCGACGATCACTGATTTTCCACCAATTCAAGCTGAGATTCACGTGGGATATCCAGTTATGTATCCTTTGTTACTCGTGTGAGTCTGCTTGGTAATGCTCTCGGAAGTCTCAACCCTTAAATCGGACCTCGAGGATATGGCCCCGATATCCCCGAGTGCAGGTATTTGTCCGAGCCCTGATACAGGGGATTTTTTGTCTGACTCTGCTACATTATGATCACCTTTCTGCTCCACTTGGCTCATCGGGAAGTCGAGTCATGCAGCTGGTTCGGTTTTACCCGTTTGTTCAAAGGTGAAACATTCAAATCCAACAATCACATATCTTGAGATATCGACTTCGTGCCATTGACATAGGCATGCACGGTCGACCTAGTGCCATAATATCCTGCCACGGTCAAGCTCGGGCCATAGAGGCATAGGCATGCCATGGCCGGCCTCGTGCCATAGCGGCCTACTACAGCCGACCTTGGGCTTAATGGCATGCCATGACCAACGTCATAAACATGAATACAAGTAAGTTTTCTATTTGGGTCTTTGCCCGTGATCTCATATCTATAGTTGATTCTTGGCCCAGACAACGTCCTAGGCGTAGGGGAGATCGGAGCAACAGGGAACGCCTGACAATAGCCTGATAATGTAAAGGAGGTTACAATATTAACCTACTGTTTATCCAAAACTTACAACTCAAATTTTGCAAAGAAATTAATATGCATATTTGAGAAAGATAATTGATTTATTAAGAAGGCTGCTGACATTTCATAATCCAAATTGAATGTCCACAAGCCTCCTAACTAGTTAATAGTCAAATTCCAATGGCAGTATTTTTTTGTCTCCATCGCTTTATTATTCAAAATTACGTTACAATTGTAAAAAGCACATTAAAATGTAGTGTAATATTGTATGTAGCAATGTGGTTTTGTTGTCTAAATCATGTTCTAAAGAGACAATAGACTACCGTCAAAGGTTGCGGTGAAGTGATAATCGATACTCTTCAATTTAGTTCTTAATCAGATACTTTAGGTACGAGCCATGAATATTATGAAGTCACTTTTGACAGAAAACACTTACCCCAAAAATATGATTTTTTTCAGCATGAATATAAATTACCCGGAGCCAAAACAGAGATCGAATACCGGGCGGGAAATAAAAGAAGAGACATAATGGATTAGTTGGATGAGTTAAGGTTGGGAATGTGCAATCAATGGCTGGTCACTAGTCACTGTGGGGTTTCCTACATATGCCATGATCTCACTCACCTTTTATTGTTGGTGTTTGATATTAGACAACTTGACAATACTTTCAGTTTATGAGTATTTTGTTCGGACAAGAAGAATTTAACCGTAAGGGTCATTCTTAAGGGTCATACAAGTACGGATTTAAGATTTGAATTTTATAAGTTCGGGTTCAGAATTCTATCATTATTTATTCGTTTTGCTAGATTCAAAATTTATTACTTGTACTTATTTAGTAAAAATTTTACCAAATATATAGTCTTATCCAAATTTAGCAAGGGACATAGAGATTTATGAGATAGAAGATAATTAGTGTGCTCATATAGGGGTGTACAAACCAAACCGATAACTCGCACCAACCCGATAATTCGAATCAACTAGTGGTTTGGTATTGAAAAATAAAACCAACCATAATAGATTTGGTTTAGTATTAACTAAAAAAAGTCAAACCGAAACCAAACTAACCCGACATTACATGTATACATATTGTATATATTAGATAGATAAAAATATTTATTAGAATGTAAGTTATAAATATTTCTTTTTTTTGTTTGTTTTAATTTCTCTAATTAGCATAATATTTTAACTTGGTTATAGCCCATGTAAATATTTTTTTTGTCTGGCCCATAAAAAAAATAATTAAGCCCAAACCAAAAACTAGTCCTAAACTAGTCCTAAACTAGTTCTAAAACACTAAAACAATAGAAACCATCGTGCCTCTTCTCCACTAAATTGTGACTATTTCACTATCTCCGGATTCGATTGCAATGGACGCTATTAATCATGAGAAAGTAAGGAAAATTGAGGAATTTGTTGTGGATGTGCAAATGTTCTATAAAGGACCTCTCTATATATTCCTTTCAAAAGATTTTCTTTGGAAGAGGAGGGATGATCGATTAAATTTTTCACTAGTTTTCTATAAATTGGAACCATACAACCTATTGACTAGCATAGTTGAGGTTAATGCTAAAAAATAAAAATATGGTTGGTATTGGTAAAATCATATTGAGGACTAAAGAAATATTTGAAGCATAAGTTTATCAGGAAAAAAAATTCGAAAAACTCGAGAAAAAATGATATTGGAAAACCCCACTTTTGTTGATTTGGTTTGGTCTATAGATTTTAAAACCCAACACAATTGGCTTGGTTTGGTTGCAAATCTGAATCAACCCGACCTATGTACACCCCTAGCTCACACTATGAAAAAAATAGATCTGTATGCGGTAGAAATCGTGGCTTCCCGATTTTACTCTTTGGTCGAGATAAGAATGTCACGAGCTAGGACGTCGAATCCGAAATCGAAGCCTCTTTTCAGACCGAGGTCGACATCAATCGAGGCAAGAAAGAGACAGACTCCGAGTTACATTAGTATAGCTTGATAACGGAAAGTGCGAGATATCCGTGATTGTTCGAGGATCATGGCGTGAATCTCGGAACGGATCAATCTACGGCAGTTAATTAGATGTTAATATGATTTCAGACTATAATAATTAGAAGTATACCTTATTTAAGACTCCTCTATTATATAAAGAGGAATTCCATTCATTTGTAACCATCATTATTAGCTAATAAAAATACATACACTCGTTACCTCCTTACCATTTCACTTACTGTTCATCAGAACTACTTTATTATTTATTGTTCTTACTTTTTCACCTCGAGGTTGTCTCAAATCGAGGTCGAAACTTCGGTTACACACTGGTTTGATTTATTTTATTTGCCTAATTCATCTGTTTAATTCCATATTTATCTATTGATATTGAACGAATCACATATTATTAAAACCACAAAATAAGTTTAATTGTATCCGAATTTTAGGTAAACGAGATCCAAATAAGTGATGATCAAAGAAATAATAATACTAATCAATATAGTACTTAGAAATATGAAAATGACAAGAATTAATTTTGTGAATAAAGGATGCTATAAGAGTTTAACGGATCATTTCTTCCCGGGGAATTTAAGTTATATATACCGATAAAGATTATATACAAAATACATAGTTTACCCATCAATCTTGCAGCAAAATCCCTGTACACACTTCTCTTTCACATAAAACGTTTTACACACTCAATCTTTTAAAAGTGTGTCTAAGACACACTACTTTTGTGCTTGACCAATTTTTCAGAAAACGTGAAAGTCACGCCCTAATAGGACCGTGACATGTGTCATTGATTTTAAAAAGGAAAAAAAATATTCGAAATTGAAATTAAAACTCATCTTCTTCATCTTTCCATTTTCTATCTTAAGCACCATTGTTTCTATCACCATGATTGTTTGTGAGAAAGTTTCCAACAACACCAAAATTCAACCGCACTATCTAAACAACTAGTTGAAAATAATCGAGCAACAAATTGAGTTCAATAATCCAATAATCAACAAGACCTAATTGATTTTTCAAGCTTTTTTCGATACCTCAACAATGATGGATTCTAGATTTTTTTCACCAAACCTTCAATACTATTGTTAAAGCTTTTAAAACTATCATAAATAAATAGTTTTCACAATATTTGGATAATAAAGCACCAAAATTCGCTCAATTTTAGATCTAAAGTTGATATATTGTTTCAAAAAATTTATTTGGGGAAGAAAATGAGGGGGGAGGGTGGTGAGGAAGAAGACCAGGGAAGGGGGAGGGGTTCCTGTGGGGAGGGGAAACAAAAAATGAGAATTTTTACGGGTTTTACGTGCTTATTTTGTGTGTAAACACCCAAGTGCTATCTTGTCAAAAATAGTGTGTTTTAGATACACTTTTAAAAGATTGAGCGTGTATAAGGTTTTTCGTAAAAGAAAGGTATGTAACAGAAATTTCGCTGCAAGGTTGATGGATTAAGTATGTATTTTACTTATTTTTTAAGGAGACTTTTCGTCGATCGATCATGTACAAATCTTTATCTTTTTCATATTTGAATATTACTGATCGAGTTAATTGATATTATTCACTCTTTTCTGTCTTTTTATTATATAAAAAACCTTCTTCCCGACAGTTAAATTCTTCTTTTACAGTATACAAAATTCAATATTCTTCTTTGGAATTGTGCTCACATGTTATAGCCTTATGGGGCTGTTTAGTTTATACAAATTCAATATCCTTTTATTCTTTAATTTTCTTTTTTCGTCTAACTAAGAAAAATATTTGTTTACCTCGAAATACAAGTAACAATTAAACTTATAACATGGCTTTAAGGATACATAATCAGATTCAATACTAATTGATAAATGACAGATTAAATAAATGAATTGAACGGTAAAGATAAATCAAACCGGTGTTGCAGCGATATATCAACCTCGATTATGAATAAACTCGAGATCAAATATTAAGAACAATAAGAACAGTAACAAAAATGTAAGCAAGTGGAGAGTGGTGTATTATTATTTCTCAGTAAGTGTATATGTTTTACAAATGAACAGGGTTCCTTTTTATATAGTAGAGGAATCCCCAAAGTGTCGCTTCGGGAACATGGGTATTGAAAATCTTAAAAACCCGTAGGTTCCCAATTTTAAAGCTAAATAAGGTACAACTCTAATTTCGGAAATAAAATCCATGATTGATGTCAATAACCGTTAGTGGTTCCTTCACCCCCGAGATTCTCGCCGAGATCTACGGTCGATCACTGATATCTCATTGTTCTGTTGCTCGATGTCGGTCATGCCCGATCTTGACCCTTCGGTCTTCGTATCTTCTAGCTCGAGCTCGCTTCATTATGAGCTTAATCTCCCTCGAGCCCATAAAATCGGACATACTCGATTTTAACCGTATATAATCTTATCTGATTTGTATACGGTCGAAATCGGAGAGCTCGATTTTGAAGGCTTAATCATGCTCCGAGCTCGAGTTCGGGAAACCCGAAGTAAGAATCAAGTCTCGCCGGGATGTGCGCACCTCGGGAAGCAAATCGAGGACCTGAGGCGGTCTACCTCGAGACAGTACAATTTCGATGACACTCAAGGAAAAGCGCAAATCTCTCAAGGACACGTGGATCAGAGTGTAAATTGTGGGATAAGATTTGTACAAGTTAGTACAAGTCCGTACTAGTTTGTTATACAGTTGTACCAATAGAATTCTTTGTCATAATTAGAAATGTACCATATTAGGGTTTTCCCTTCCTATATAAAGGAGACCCCAATCATTTGTAAGGATCATCATATTCACCGCAATAGAACATTCTAGCAGTCCTCTTCTCGTTTACTGTGCTCAACAATTGTTCTTCAGTTTTATTGCTCTTAATTTATTGTTCATACTTTATTGTTCTTAACTCACCTCGAGACCCCCGAGGCTATCGAACTCGAGGTCCCTATTCCTTTGACGACACTGGTTTGGTTAATCATTTCTTCTCATTCATACTTAATATTTCTTGTCTTTTACTAGTATTGGAGAAAATCACATATTTTTAGAACCACAAATCAAGTATAATTATTGTCACTATTTTCGAGGTAAACAGTTTGGCGCCCACCGTGGGGCTAAAGATAATAGTGATTATTTTAGTGCTAGTTTTCTGTTAACACACGTTATTCTTCACACTTTTTCTTGTCCAAGACTCTTTGATTTCAAGATTAAAATATGTCTAACTCAGCGAACGCACCAGTACATGAAAATGACGACCTCGAATTCCATGGAGAAAACAATGCAACAACTTCAGGGACCGGTGTGCCACTGCTTAACCCTGGGGTAGCACAAGCACCAATTCCAGTCGACGTTGGTTTACATATTACTTTGCACGTCGACTTGGGCACTGATATTGAAGGAAGTATACGCGGAGGGGACCAACCTGGCGCACAAAGGACACAGGCTCGAGAAGAAAGAGAAGTCAGTCTACATGTAATTTTTGAAATTTTGCAAGCACAACAAGTTGCTATCACTCAGTTGCAGAGTCAGCAAAAGACTCCGAGCGGAGCAGGACGAGAAACAGCTCAAGTTGAGCCAACCCCCGAGAGATCAAGAAACAATAGGTCGAGAACCGACCCCATCATCATGAGAATGTTCGAGGAACTCACTAAGAGGATCGAGTAGAGAGAGAAAAGGATTGAGGACAATGATAAGAAAGTGGAAACCTATAATTCAAGGGTCGACCAGATACCGGGAGCACCTCCAGTTTTGAAGGGACTGGATTCGAAGAAGTTTGTACAAAAACCATTCCCCCCGAGTGCGGCCCTGAAGCCTATTCCGAAGAAGTTTCGGATGCCAGACATCCCAAATACAACGGGACCACCGATCCCAACGAGCACATCATCACATATCGTTGTGGTATAAAGGGGAATGATTTGAAAGACGACGAGATCGAGTCTGTACTATTGAAGAAATTTGTGGAAACTTTGTCCAGGGGTCCATGATGTGGTACTATAACCTGCCCCCGAACTCTATCGATTCATTTTCCATGTTGGCAGACTCATTTGTAAAGGCACATGTTGGTGCCATAAAGGTTTCAAAAAGGAAGTCAGACGTATTCAAAATCAAGAAAAGGGAGAACGAGATGACTGGGATGTACAAGCCTTCACTCAGGGTCTAAATGAACGAAGTTCGATAGCTTCGAGGCAACTGAAGTAGAACTTGATCGAGTATCCCTCCGTAACCTGGGCGGATGTGCACAACAGGTACTAGTCAAAAATTAGGTCAAGGACGACCAGTTGGGAGCCCCCTCGGGCTTAGTTTATCCAAGCAGGCTACCAGCAAAGGAGTCAAGAAATGCAGACAAGGAGCCAAGTCCTAACAAGGAAAGATATCAGCCATACATCGAAGACAGAAGGAACACTTCGAAGCGCAACGTACCTCGAAATGATCGAAGAACATATCGAGGTCAGATTTCCCCGGGGACTCATGAGTAAGACCGCATTCGATAGGCACTCGGGGCCGGTGGAGGCACCCCGACTATCAGAATACAACTTCAGCGTCAATACCTCAGGCATCGTTTCAGCCATTGGCAAAATTAGAGACACCAGATGGCCCAAGCCCATACAAATTGATCCTTCTTAGAGGAACCCTAACTTAATGTGCAAGTATCGTGGTACTCATGGTCATAGGACCGAGGACTGCAAGAAGCTCAGATAGGAGGTAGCTCGATTGCTCAACGAAGGTCACCTTCGAGAGTTCCTCAGCGACCGGGCCAAGAACCATTTCCGAGAAAGAGATGTAAACAGGAAAAATGATACCGGAAGAGCCCCAACATGTCATTCACATGATCATCGGCGGAGTCGATGTCCCACAGAGTCCCATATTCATATGTACCAAAGTATTTATCACAAAGAAAAAATGGACTCGGGATTATATGCCCGAGGACACTTTCACATTCAGTGAGGAATACCTCGAGGCCTTATCTGAGCCTCACAATGATGCACTGGAAAGTCTATCCTTTTAAATAAAGTTCAAGTTAAACATGTTCTCGTGGATCCATGTAGCTTAGCAAATATAATCAGATCAAGGGTTGTGGAGAAGCCGGGTTGCTCGACCAAATCATACCTACCTCTCGAGTCTTGAATGTATTCAACATGGCGAGTGAAAAAATGAAGCGAGAAATCATCCCCCCCCCCCCCGTAAATGTGGTCGGAACCATACAAGACACCAAATTCCATGTCATTGAAGGTGGTACAATGCTCTACTTGGAAGGCCATGGATCCATAGCATGAGGGCAGTGCGATCAACTCTTCATCAAATGATGAAGTTACCAACCAAGGATGGCGTGAAAACAGTACATGAAGAGTGGCATGCGGCCAAAGAGATGTTCATAGTGCACGACTTGGCACCAGCATCGACACCATCCATATCGGAAAAGTTGAAGGACAAACAGGTAGAAAAATAGCAATCATAGACTGTGCCCTCGGCTGAGCCTAAGGAGCAGGTGATCGAGGATCAGATGATCGAGGACNTTCTTTCCCCCCCCCCCCCCCCCGATCCTTCATTTCCCCCGAGGATTCAGATGCGACGAAGTCCACTATCGAGGATCTCGAGCAGGTGGTACTAGTCAAGCATCTGCCAGAACAAAAGGTATACCTGGGAACGAGATTAAAACCTGAACTCAGGGAAAACTCATTCAATTCCTTATTGATAACACTGATTGCTTTGTTTGGTCCCACTTAGATATGACAGGGATCCCACCGAAGATAACCACCCATCGACTAAGTGTCGATCCTAGATTTAAATCGGTGAAGCAAAAGAGGAGACCTCAGTCCATGGTAAAACATGCCTTCATCAAAGATGAGGTAACCAAACTCCTTGAAATATGATCCATTAGGGAGTGAATTATCCCAAATGGCTAGCTAACATAGTGGTAGTACCTAAAAGGGGAAATAAACTTAGAATGTGTGTAGACTACAAATATTTGAACAAACCATGCCTTAAAGATTCCTTCCCACTGCCTAACATCGACCGTCTGATCGATGCTACGGCTGGCCACGAGATCCTTACTTTTCTCGACGCCTACTCCGGGTACAATCAATTCAAATGAACCCGGAGGACCAGGAAAAGACTTTGTTTATCACGAAGTATGGTACATATATCTATAATGTAATTCCCTTCGGGCTAAAAAATTCATGAGCTACATATCAACGCGTAGTTAATAAAATGTTCGAACACCAAATAGGAAAATCTATGGAAATTTATGTTGATGACATGCTAGTTAAGAAAGTACAACATGAAACTCAACCCCGAGAAGTGCGCTTTCGGATTCGGCTCGGGCAAGTTCTTAGACTTCATGGTGTCGAACAGGGGGATCGAGATCAACCCCAATAAAATCAAAGCCATCGATGAAATCACCGTCGTAAACAATGTGAAAGCCATGCAACGGCTAACCAGAAGGACATCTGCCCTAGGCCGGTTTATCTCGGGGTCTTCAGATCGGAGCCATCATTTCTTCTCTATACTCAAGAGAAAAACAACTTCGCATGGACTCCGAAGTGTCAACAATCCTTGGAAGAATTAAAATGGTACCTCTCGAGCCCGCCCTTGCTTCATACTCCGAAGGAGGATGAAACACTATATTTGTATTTAGTCGTGTATGAGGTAGCGGTAAGTGGCATGTTGGTTCGAGAAGAGAAAGGTACGCAATTTCCTGTCTATTATGTAAGTCGGACCCTGGGAGGTGCTGAAACCAGGTATCAACATTTACAAAAATTAGCTCTTGCATTAGTGAATGCGTCTAGAAAATTAAAACCATACTTCTAGTGCCATCTTATATGTGTATTATCTACATATCCACTTCGAAACATCTTGCATAAGCCCGAATTATCAGGTCAATTGGCTAAATGGGCCATCGAGCTTGGGGGATATGATATCGAATATCAACCTCGAACGACCATCAAGTCTCAAATTTTGGCAGACTTAGTGACTGATTTCACGGCTGCCCTCGTGCCCGAAGTGAAAATGAACTCTTGTTAAAAAGGGGCACATCATCGGGAGTATGTACCCTCTTCACAGACGGTGCCTCAAATGTGAAAGGGTCCGGGCTCGGTATAGTTCTAAAATCGCCTATGCGCAACATCATTAGACAGTCTATAAAAACTTCAAGATTGACTAACAATGAGGCCGAGTATGAGGTCATGATTGCAGGTCTCGAACTAGCCAAAGGCCTGGGAGCAGAGGTCATCGAGGCAAAGTGCGACTCTCTTTTGGTAGTAAACCAAGTAAACGGGAGCTTCGAGGTCCGGGAAGATAGAAAGCAAAGGTACTTAGACAAACTTCAAGTGACATTGCATCACTTCAAAGAGGGGACACTGATATTTTATACGTCAATACCACACAAGAGGGGGGGTGATTTGTGTGGTGTCTAATTTTTGAGTGTTGTCATTATAGAAGGGCCTGGTTCTTCTATGAATTCCAACTCATACTGTTGCGGAATAATAAATGCAGAAAAGTAAAGAACACAGAGATTTTTACGTGGAAAACACCTGGCTCAAAAGGTGAAAATCCATGACCTACTACTCAGTAGGATTTTCTCCAAACACTTCACTACAACAATGAGCCAAACAGCATTTACAAAATAAACTCTTTTGTAAACCTAAGGATTAACTCTAACCCTTTGTGGCAAACTAGCCTCTAGCTATTTGCGACAAACTTCAAGTTAACTATAACTTGAACACTCAGTACCTATTACAATTGCTTCTAGATAAAGCTGAAAGGTACAATTTGTAATCACCTACTACAAATAAACTAGACTAAAAGACAACAGATGAAACTGGTTCTTCTAGCTGGTTCAAGTAGCTCCAGATTCGCACTCTCCAATTTGGCTCGAACTGGTTGCAAATTCTTCAAGAATTTTTCTCTCAATTCTTGATAAAAAAAAATTTGTGCGTCTATATACAATAAGAACAATCTGCAATTTATAGGAGTTAGTAGATAAGGAATTAACTAGAATTCTAATGCAGCTCTTCCTTGGTAGAAGAGTTCTAGTCAAACTCAACTCCTAAATCCTTCCTTATCCTAGATTCTGTTCTTATTGAATAAGGAGTCCTTCTCCAATTTCATTTTTGCAATCTTTTGGATCAGAAGATATCTCAATTTTACCTGAATACATTTATCTCATGCATGTGCATCTCATGTGCCTTTAACTCTATTGGTCTATGTCACCTGTGATGGACCTGGTTCATCTCGGAGTTCCTTTTTCAATCTTCAAAACTATTTCCTCTTGGGCCAACAGACACTAGTCCATGTACCACGACAACAGAATAGAGAGGCCGACGCTATTGCAAATCTGGGGTCATGAGTCGAATACGATGATATCGTCCCGGGGACTATCGTCCAATTATCGAGTTCAGTGGTCGAAGAAGGCCATGCGAAAATCAACTCAACAAGTCTAACATGGGATTGGAGGGATAAGTACGTCGACTACTTGAAGCATGGGAAGCTCCCCTCGGATGAGAAGAATCGAGGGGCCTCCGAGCCAAAGCAGCTCGATTCTCACTCGAGGAAAATGGAACATTATATAGAAGGACCTTCGACGGACCACTAGCAGTATGCTTGGGACCGGGGGACACTGATTACATACTACGAGAAATCCACGAAGGCACTTTTGGAAACCACTCCGGTGCCGATTCCCTGGTTCGAAAGGTGATCAGAGCGGGGTATTACTGGGATATCATGGAAAAAGATATTAAGGAGTTCGTTCGAAAGTGTGATAAATGTCAAAGGTTCGCACCTATGATCCATCAACCCAGTGAACAACTCCATTCAGTTCTATCCCGGTGGACATTCATGAAATGGGGGATGGACATCGTCGGCCCCCTACCGACGGCGCCATGTAAAGCTAAGTTTATTTTTTTATGACTGACTACTTCTCGAAATGGGTAGAAGTGCAGGCCTTCGAGAAGATAAGAGAAAAAGAAGTAATTGACTTCATATGGGACCACATTATATGCCGGTTTGGGATACCCTCTGAGATAGCATGCAACAACGGGAAGCAGTTCATCAGCAGCAAAGTAACAAAATTTCTCGAAGACCATAAAATCAAAAGGATTCTATCGGCACCTTATCACCCAAGTGCAAATGGTCAGGCCGAGTCCACAAACAAAACCATTATCCAAAATATAAAGAAAAGGTTAGATGATGCGAGAGGGAAATGGAGAGAAGTATTGCCCGAGGTGCTATGGGCATTGTATTGGTAAAAAAGAGCTTCACACATGTAATAAATATTGATGACTCAGCAGTCTACGTGGAGAAATGAAGACACGACAGCTGGACGGGACTCTATGAAGAGGTATGAGGCAAAGAGGCACGACAAATCACACCTACGGGTTAATTAGCTACGGAAGTCTCAACCGAATTGAGAAGATGAAGAGACACAGTGAAAATGTATCTGGGCGGAACAAAGGGCAGATTCAGAGATCTTCAATTAGTGATCCACACGTTACACAAAATTCACAGAACAGTTACAGTTACTCATTGTAACGTTACATTAATGTCATAATTAGTCATTAATTCTCAATCATTGAAAATGGAAGATGTTATATTAGGAAATTCCCTATAAAAGGGAGTAAAATATAACTTGTAAAGGAACGTCCGAACTACTATTGCAATACACTTTATTTTCGTGCATCTCATTGATTTTTCTTTATTTTAGTTACTTACAATAATCAGTCTTGCCTTGGTTATCAGAAACTCGTGTTCATCCTAAAAATAGCTTTGGTCAAAGGATCCTATTCTTTGGTTAAACAAATTGGTTCCGTTACCGGTAATCTAATAATCTTTGTTTGCTTTTCAAGCGATATCCTCTGAACTATGTCGAACTCCAACGACAACAACCAGCAAAGGAATGGAACCCCAGTTCTATCACCTTCAGGAACCCCACGTGGTTTAAGGGAACAATCCCCAGAAAGATCCAATAACAACAACGATAATAATGATCAAACGGTAGATCAAGATCGGGTAAAGCAAATGATTGCAGAGTATGTGAGCTAGACTTTGCAAGAATTTGCGAGGAGATTACCAGCAGCGTCACTTGCACCACTGACCCCCCCCCCCCCAATAGTACCCTCACCGTGGAAAACCCTCAGTCTGGGTTGGAAAACTCAGGAAGGGGGGATACTCCTAATGAATCTCTCGAAGAGAGACCAGGTATGTCTAATAACTCTGAATTACAGACTTTATTACTAACTTTGCAAGAATAGGTGAAGGAACAAAACGATCGAATCGAACAAATTCCTAGAGTACCACCTGTTATCAAAGGCATTGATGTTGATAGATAAGGTGATATGGGTGATAAGGTTCGATGGCCCAAAGAGATGAGGTCGAACCCGAATAAGAGGAACCCATATCTCTGGTGTGAATTCCATAATGATCATGGACACAGAACTGCAGATTGCAGATTTTTGCAAGGTGAGGTAGAACAATTGTTGAAACAGGGCTATTTAACAGAATTGTTTAGTGAAAAAGGTAAACAGGCATACATGAAGAACAGGCAGAAGCCACCAAAACCTCCATCTCCAAAACGAACCGTCAACGTGATACACGGAGGTGAAGAATTAAACGGAGTGGTCTGCAAAGTGTCCACGAAGTTCACAATTATACCCGGAAAGCGGGTTCATGAAAATCTGGAAGCAGACGATATAACCTTCGATGATGCAGATATCGGCGGATTAATGCTTCCCCACAATGATGCTCTGGTAATATCCTTACTTATTCATGACACTAACGTAAAAAGAGTGTTGATTGATCCAGGTAGTTCAGTCAATATTATTTTGCTAAGAGTCATGGAAGAAATGCTATTGGGGAATCAAGTAATCCCGAAGGCACGAGCCATATCAGGGTTTGATAACTCTACGGTTATAACCAAAGGGGAAATTGAACTTAGCACTTATGCTGAGGGAGTAATAAAAAATACCAGGTTCCAAGTCATCGATACTGACATGGATTATAACGTAATCATGGGAAGGTCATGGATCCACGACATGAAAGCAATACCTCCACCTTGCATCAGGTGATTAAATTCCCCTCTGAATGGGGGATTCAGCAAATTAGAGGCGATCAGCAAATCGCGAGAAATATAAATTTTGTGGTACACTACAACAAAAAAGTAGAGGTGGAAGAATCAAAAGATAAGGGAATCTCCTAAGATGGTAACACCGCCTAAACAGGCATGGAAGAAATTACTACCCAAAATGGGTACGGAAGGTATTATTGCTGAAATAGGTGTGAAAGAAGATACTCACGAGAAGGTGAATCAAGTCACCACGGAAGATACATTGTACCACACGGATGTAGATTCCAGACTGGACGTCATTCATGAACCGGAGGAAGAAGAACACATCAAAACAACTACGGAAGAGCTCGAAGTTGTTCCATTTTTTGAACAAAAACCTGAACAGAAAGTGTATATAGGCACGAGGCTAAGCCCCGGTCGAAGAGGTAAGTTAATTGATTATTTAAAGGCTAATACAGATTGCTTTGCATGGTCCCACTCAGATATGACAGGTATCCCACTAGAAGTGATGACTCATAAACTAAATGAAGATCCATCCTTCGTACCTGTTAAGCAGAAGAAAAGAAAGCAAGGACCATTCAAGAACCAAGTGATTGACGAAGAGGTACAGAAACTCTTGAAAATTGGTTCGATACGAGAGGTAACATACCCTAATTGTCTAGCTAACACTGTGTAGTACCTAAAAAGAATGGCAAATGGAGAGTATGCGTAGATTATACTTACTTAAATAAAGCATGCCCCAAAGACTCATTCCCATAACCACATATAGATCAAATGATTGATGCCACCGCAGGTCATGAATTGTTAAGCTTTCTAGATGCGTATTCTGGTTATAATCAGATTAAAATGGATCCCTCAGACGAGGAAAAAAACTCCTTTATTACAAATAGGGGGACTTATTGTTATAAAGTCATGCCTTTTGGCTTAAAAAACGCTGGAGCCACCTATCAAAGGCTAGTGACCAAGATGTTCCACAAACATTTGGTAAAAACGATGGAAGTTTACATCGATGACATGTTAGTAAAATCAACACGGGCAGAAGACCATTTCCAGCACCTCTCTATTACCTCTGAGAGAGAAATGCACTTTTGGCGTAGAATCAGGTAAATTCTTGGGTTTCCTTGTATCAAACAAGGGGATAGAGGTAAATCCTGATCAAACTAAAGGTATAGAAGAAATACATGATGTACATATAAACAAAAAAGAAGTTCAAAGACTAACGGGAAGAATTGCAGCCTTAGGAAGATTTATTTCCAAATCTTTCGAGAAAAATTTTAAATTCTTTGTAGTTCTCAAAAAGCAAAATCGGTTCGAATGGACTGAAGAATGTCAACAGGCTCTCAAAGACCTAAAGGCTTATCTATCAAAACCACCATTGCTGTCAAAGCCAAAGGAGGGGGAGAGGTTGTACGTCTACCTTGCCGTCTCGAAAATTGCTGTAAGTGCAGTATTGGTAAGGGAGAATAAAGGTAAACAATCTCCTATTTATTATGTAAGCAAGACATTACTAGATGCTGAAACTAGATATCCACATCTAGAAAAGTTAGCCTTAGCTCTAATCATGGCATCTAGAAAATTAAGGTCATACTCTCAATGTCATCCAATCATAATTGTGACCTCGTATCATGAACTATCAGGAAGATTAGCAAAATTGGCCCTAAAATTAAGCGAGCATGAAATAATATATCAGCCTAGGGCTGCAATCAAGTCTCAGATCTTAGCTGGTTTTGTCGCTGACTTTAGTAATAACATTGTCCCTGAAGTGGAAAAAGAGTTACAACTCTTCAACGGTGCTAATCTGGGTCTATGTACCCTTTTTACCGATGGTTCTTCCAATATAAAAGGTGTCGGCTTAGGCATAGTCTTAATATCACCCACGGGTGAAAAGACACGACAGGCTATCAAATGTTATCCTATAACTAACAATGAAGCAGAGTACGAAGTTGTTATTGCAGGATTAGAACTCGCACAAGAGCTTTCAATCGAGCAAATCATAACCAAAAGACACTCCCAACAGGTAGTAAATCAGATGCATGGGACTTACATCGCTCGAGAGACTCGGATGCAACAATATTTGGAAAAGGCACGAGAGCTCGTGAGACAATTCAAAACATGAAAGGTAACACAAATACCTAGAGAGGAAAATGCAGAAGCAGATGCATTAGCTAACCTCGTAGCAGTCACGGAAGTAACAAACAAAGACAGTGCAATTGTCGTTCATCTATCCATTCAGTGATCGACCAGGATAGAAATGAGGTAACTTTCAATAATTTAACTTGGGATTGGAGAAACGAAATCCTAAATTTTTTGCAGAATGGCACTGTACCTGAAGACAAGAAAACAGCTCAAGCACTTCACCGCAAAGCTGCACGGTACTGCCTCATTCGCAACTCATTACATCGCAAGATGTTCGGAGGGCCCCAAGCAAAATGCCTCAGACCTAACCAAATGGAGTTTGTGATGAAAGAAGTCCACGAAGGACACTGTGGAAATCACTCAGGGGCGAGATCTTTGGTAAAAACCCAAATCAGAGCTGGATACTAATGGCCTAATATGGAAGAAGAGGCCGAGAACTTCGTATCCAAATACGACAGATGCCAAAGGTTGGCCAACAACATGCATCGACCATCGTAATTATTGCATCCAATAATATCCCCATGACCCTTCATGAAATGGGGTATGGACATAGTGGGACCTCTTCCCACAACTAAAGGACAGGTACGATTTTTGCTCATGCTAACCGACTATTTTACAAAATGGGTAGAGGCAGAAGCATCAAATAGGTGGGAGAAAAGGAAGTTAAAAGCTTCTTATGGCGAAACATAATATGCCACTTTGGGATACCAAAGAAAATCGTGTGTGATAATGGCCCACAATTCATAGGCTCGCAAATCACAGAATTCTTCGAAAGCTGGCAAATCAAACCGATCACTTCAAATCCATACCACCCCAGGGCTAATTGTCAAGTTGAGTCAACGAATAAATTCATCATCAACAATCTAAAGAAGCGGCTAGATAAAGCCAAAGGAAACTGGCCTGATGAATTACCAGTGGTACTATGGGCATACAGAACAACTTCAAAAACAGCCACGGGAGAAACTTTGTTCGCACTTGTTTATGGCTCAGAAGACTTGATACCTGTGGAGATTGGCGAACCAAGAATAAGGTTTACAACAGCCACGGAGGAAGCAAATGACGACGAATTGAGGACCAATCTGGACCTGCTCGAACCACGGAGAGAAGCAACACTAATACGGATGGCAGCTCAAAAACAAATCACAGAGCGTTATTACAACCGTAAAGCTCATCTCAGATACTTCAAGATTGGGGACTTCGTCCTCAAAAAAGTCTTTCAATCAATGAAAGAAGAAGGCACATGAAAGATAAGTCCAAACTGGGAAGGACCCTACAAAGTCCGAGGCATAGCTGGGAAGGGTGCCTACGAGCTGGAAGCTATGGACGACAGAATCCTACCAACAAGTTGGAATTCCATCCACTTGAAGAAGTACTACTTCTAAGAAAAATAAGTAGAAGTACCCCCGGTCAGGTATCACACGTTCGATTTTATTTTGAACATTTAAAATTTTACTAACCTTTTTAGATGATAGGCATAAATCTAACCCGTCACCAGATGATGATATTAGACCTGCAAAGACGCGAGGAAGTAACTAGTTACTATCTAATGGACATTTTAAAGGGTTAAACAGTCATCATCTAAAAACTATATACCTTCGAGTCCCATATGTTTTTCCTTTTCAGGAAAAGGACCACAAGGAAGGAATAGTCAAGTGCTCGAGATTTCATGCTTCAAAGCTCAAACACTTGGGGGACTATACAGTATGGAAGGAAAATACGAAGCAAAAAAGACTATCAAAAAGTCAAATCTCGAAGCCTGAATATCCATCTACCCAACAAGTCAAGTGCTTCGAGCAAAATTGAAAGAGCCAAAGACTCAAAAGAAATGTGCATCTTTGTACTTATTCAAAAGAAAGACTGTTGTAACTAAAAACAATTACGAAATCTTTGTACTCATATAAAAAACTATTATCAAATAGAACAGTTACGGATGTAAGAGCATTTCCCTCATGCTTATTGAAAATTGTTGTCAACAAAAATAGTTACGGGTGAAAACCCCAACTTGAATAAAAAATGTTACGAACGAAAAACAGTTGCTCTCTTGTATTAACTCGAAAAAACTGTTACATACGAAAAACAGTTATGAAATACAAGTGTATATCAAATCTGTTAAAAGAAAACAGTTGCAACATGAGTTTTAGACGATAATCAAACACATGTAAAATATTGTGAAAGTTCAAACAAAAAACTTTCCTCATAAACATTCTTAAACATGTGAAATATTCCTATCACTCTATTGCATTATTACACCTTTATGAAGTTGAGACGTCTTCTTTATTAAGGGTCGATCAAAAAAGGGCCCTCTTTCATAAATTATGCCTACTACAAAAAGGCACACATTTAATATGACACCGTGCCTATTACGAAAAGGTGCGGGTAATCTAAAGCATTCTATATGCAAAACTCAGAGGTAAAACTAAAACCTCAAAAAATAAAGCATGCAAAAGACTTAAAGAGTGAAACAGAAACTCAACGGAAAACAAAAGTCATACTTGCATTAATATATAAAAACGGCTAAGTAAAAACTAAGTATTAACTTACACTTAGCCATATAGAGTATTTTATACATTGAGGTGCCCCTAAGTTTTCATTTGGGGAATTTAAAGAGATCCCAATTTAACCCCGATGGGACTGGGGGTAACCACCAATTGAGACAAATAAAAAAAAATGGAGGAACCAACGTCATAAACTTCATTAGGAGGGGGGTTGACTTCACTGGCAGAAGGAGCAGGAGCGGCTTGAGATGAAGAGACTTGAGCAGCAAGAGCCTCACCTTCAGGTGAAGAGAGATTCTGACCTTGTTGAGCCTTCTCAATGGACTCCTTGATTTTTGCAATTTCAGCATTAAGGTCGAAACCCTCTCGGCTCATTTCAGTAAATGTGTCGAGGCGAGAGTTCATATATGCCCAACTAACATCGACAACTGCCTGTATTCAAGAGCTTCGTAATCCTTCTCCTATAGCATAAATTCATCTCTTAGTTCATCCCTCTCAGTCACAGCAGCATCATTAGAGGCCCTTAAAGGAGCGAAAGACCTTTCCAGGAATTGAACTTTCTCCAAAGATTTGCGGAGATCCTGCTGGATCTGAGTAAGAGATTGCACTAGTTCGCCCGAATACTCCTCCTTTTGGTCTAGTAAGGCCTTCAAAATCCTGACCTCTTCAAAGGCACGAGATAGCTGCTCCGCGAATGAGGACTCTAGGACGCTCTTATCCTTGTCTGCCTTATCAGAGGATGCCTTCTCCACGGCCAACTCTGCCGTCATGACCCTCACTTGCTGCTCCAAGGTACATTTTTATTCTTCTATGGCTTCCATGTCGAGCCTTAAGCTTTCATACTGTTCTTTCCAGTTACCTGCTTCAGCATGCCACTCCTTTACTTCCTGCTCCATATGAGAAATCCTTTTCATAAGCTCCGTGCCAATGAGATTGATCTGCAAAAGAAATCCAATTAGATATGGTAAATACATGTACAAGAATGAACACAAGAAAATGCATTTTACCTTTAAAGAAGTATGCACGATTTCATTAGCCCATGTAAGGGAACTAAGGTTGTCCAACTTAGCTCTCTCTGTCGGGCCTATCAATGGTTTCAACCACACATCAGGCTGGCCAGACTTGTTAAAGAGACTACCCTCTGCTGGAACTTCTATCATCACCTGCCTCATCTCTCTGCTGGAAGACCCTACTTCTGTAATAGAAGGCACGAAAGCAGGTAGAGATGTAGGAGCCACGGGCGAGGAAGTCTGAGGGGCCGAAAAAGCCACGGGAGGGGGATCAATGACAGGAGCAGGAATAGCCACGGGAGTAGGAGAAATAACTGGAACAGTTGAAGGGAGTTCTTTAAGAGAAGAAGAGAAAACAGCCAAGGGAGCTTCATCAACAACAGAACCAAAGCCTTCACAGAACAATTGGCCAATAGATTCACGCACGGGAGAGGGAGTAGCATCCTCGGAGGCAGAAAGTCCAACTTCAGGCATGGAAGGCAGGATATCAGGTGTAGAATCGTCGTCTGAGACCACCTTCCTTCTGCGTGACCTATGGATCAAAGTGCCCTCCTCTTCCTCTTCTTCTCCCGAGGTCCTTGACCCACCTGCTTTCCTCTTTGAAGAAGAAGAGCCTGAAATGATCTCTTGGACCTGAGCCAGGGATAACTTGGGAACAGACGCGGATGCAGAAACTCCACGAGGAGGAAACCCTATCAAAAGGAAAGTGTTAAATAATGCTCAAAGGAATAAACAAGTACAAACAAAAACTTCACTTACCATGAGTCTTAACTCTCCAACCAAACCACTCAGAGAGGTACTTCCATGAACGTCCTTCCAATGGAGCGATTAACAAAAGTTTTTCTACCCAATATCTGAAACCGGAGACATTCTCGACGGTTCCCATGATTGCTGCAAAAAGAAGAAACAACTACGGTATTGATAAAATATCTAAAGTAAAAATCAAGGAATGTGAGCAAAAATGTACTCACGTGCAAGATTCCACTTCTCAGGGAAGGGAAGATTCTCTTCACCTACTAAACCAGCAGTAGGAACAACAACATACCGAAGAAACCAACCTCGATCCTTATCATCTTCAGAAGTCACTAACACCCTTTTACTCCTAGCAGCTAGGGTAAAAATTCCCTGACGGAACAACATTGGGGAATAGAGGTGAATAAGATGATGAAAGGTAAAGGGGATTGAAGCTAAGGTATCCAAGTATCTATGACATGCAACGACTCTCCATATAAGAGGACCAACTTGTCCCAAGCAAATTTTGAAAAATCGGTAGAACTCGATAATTACTAGGTCGATGGGAGGCTTGAACCCTTATGTAAAGGGATAAGTATAAACAAAAGAATTCCCCATCTTGTAAGACGTTATTCTTTGATTACTGTTTGGAACAATTACAGGAAAATCAGAACTCCAATAACAGTCACTGCGTATAAGAGGAATTAAACCTTCAGTGAGTTGGGTAGGGTACTTGTCAACACTATCAAGAGACGACAATGAAGAAACCTGATCTCTAAGGGCCTGACTATCCCTAGCAAAGGTGAACTCCGCAAGTACTATTTCATCGACCCTCGGTTCGCGCAAAGGTTCGTGACGTTCTCTACCTTTGGACGAAGATCTAGAAGCCCTATCCCTCAGAGAATTTAAAGACCTAGAAGAAGGAGGAGACGTAATTTGAGAAGAGGAAGAACCCCTTGAAGGAGTAGAACCTAAACTCCTTAACCTGCCACCTCTCCTACTCCGTGTTGGAGCAGAAGAGGGAGTCAAATCATCTATGTTTATGACTCTCTTAGATTGGTTTGAAGAAGACATATCTACAAAGACAAGGAAAAAGTTCTTTACAAATAAAGTTTGAAAATTAGAAGTTGTTCGTGAAAGAAAAGAAAAGGGGTATTTATACTCAAAGACAACCGTCAAAAATGGGAAAAAACAATGATGTGAAAGTCATAATTGAAGATGTCACTTCGTGACTGATGCAGCCGCAAAAATCCCTACAAGGCACTGAACAATTGCAGAACCAACCCGGAAATGCCACGTGGCATAAGCATTAAATGGAAGTGACAATCGATGCTTACGTTCAGAAAAAGATGCAGTGATTCGAGTGAAGCGGCGGCAAAATATTCCCGCCATAAATGAGTATCCACTTACCAAATATTAATCGATAAATATATGGTAAGTGGGGGGACTATCTGTATTGGTAAAAAAGAGCTTCACACGTGTAATAAATCTTGATGACTCAGCAGTCTACGTGGAGAAATGAAGACACGACAGCTGGACGGGACTCTATGAAGAGGTATGAGGCAAAGAGGCACGACAAATCACACCCACAGGTTAATTAGCTACGGAAGTCTCAACCGAATTGAGAAGATGAAGAGACACGATCAAAATGTATCTGGGCGGAACAAAGGGCAGATTCAGAGATCTTCAATTAGTGATCCACACCTTACACAACATTCACGCAAAAGTTACAGTTACTCATTGTAATGTTACATTAATGTCATCATTAGTCATTAATTCTCAATCACTAAAATGGGCAGACGTTATATTAGGAAATTCTCTATATAAGGGAGTAAAATATAACCTGTAAAGGAACATCCGAACTACTATTGCAATCCACTTTACTTTTCGTGCATCTCATTGATTTTTCTTTATTTTAGTTACTTACAATAATCGGTCTTGCCTTGGTTATCAGAAACCCGTGTTCATCTTAAAAATAGCTTTGGCCAAAGGATCTAATTCTTTGGTTAAACAGGAATATCGAACGACGTCAAAGTCAAGCACGGGGGAGACCCCATTTTCTTTGGTGTACGGGTCCGAGGCATTGATCCCATTCAAGGTTGGGAACCGAGCGTCAGGTTTTAGCACACCACCGAGGATTCGAACAACGAGGCCATGAAAACTTCCCTCGAGCTACTAGATGAAAAATGTGAAGCCGCATTAGTTTGAATGGCCGCTCAAAAAGAAAGGATCGAGAGGTACTTCAGAAGGACGAACCTTCGCTACTTCGGAGTCGGGGACTTAGTTCTAAGGAAAGTCACCCTCAATACTCGAGACCCAAATGAAGGGAAATTAGGCCCTAATTGGGAAGGGTCGTACCGAGTCCTCGGAGTTGTGGGCAAAGGATCCTACAAACTTAGAACCATGGAAGGCGAGAAACTACCAAATAATTGGAATATATCATTTCTCAAATGCTACTACTGCTGAGGTATGACCTTCTCCCCTTTTCATTTATATTTCATACTAACTCCATACAGGTGTTCGGTTAGAGATATCGAAGCATCCTTCAGCTCGAAGACCTTGGCTTTTAAAGCATGTGTTGTACTCATTTTCCCTTAAACGGATTTTATCCCAAAAGGGTTTTACCGGCAAGGTTTTTAACGAGGCAACACCTATATGCTACCTAAGAAAAACTCAACAAGTATTCAAGGCTTCTCTTCAATCAACCTCGAATACTGGGGAGCATCACCCTCGAAGGTTATATTTTTCGAAAGAAAACAATTCGTGTCAAGAGGTAATCGATAGGAAAATGATGTAATGGGCCAAACGATCAAACGAACCATGTCCATATAAAGCAGTCGAGCCCTCAACGACAAAACATGTATGCATGTATCAATCATTCAAAGAAGAACTGTCATTATATCAAAACACTTTGTTCCCCAAAGAAGTCTACCATTTTTGCATTTATATTTCTACATGAAACGGCTCAAAGGCCAAAACCTCAAATGCATCTGAATACTCGGGTACTGTCATCGACGGTCAACATATTCAGTCATCGAAAACTCAAACCTATAAGACCTCGAAGAGGCACACTCAAACCTATAAGACCTTAAAGAGGCATGCTCGAACTCATAAGACCTCAATGAGGCATACTCGAACTCATAAGACCTCAATGAGGCATCCCCGTGATATCAAGGCCAAGTCCAAGGCCACCACACTCGGGGACTAAAGGCTACGGCCATATAAAATACTACGGTCATAAGAAAAGGCTACGACCGAAATAATGCGGCTCAGAGACGTCCGACTTCCGCCATAAAAACTAAAGGCCTTCAAATACTTCGAAAAACCGGTTAAACCAGGCTACCCTCGGCAAAAGCAAACTATAAAGAGCTTCGATAAAATCAGCCCTCGGATAATGTGGAGGCTTCAATAATACCAGCCTTCGAGAAAACCTCAAGAGGTATTCAATTATCATTACATATCGACTTATAAACGAGGTTCCAATCAATCGAACCTCCGAAAAATCAAACATGAATACAAAACATACATGCTAAGGCATACCAAAAATTCCACTAAGTCTTTAGCCAGAAAGAGGGAAAAACTATAGCCATTTTAGAGGCCGAATTGGCCCCACCTAAAAGAGCCTAAGAGCCAATCTAAAGATCCTAAGGGCCGATATTTTAGAGCCTAAGGGCCAACCTAAAAGAGTCTAAGGGCCAACCTAAAAGAGTCTAAGGGCCAACCTAAAGAGCCTAAGGGCCGATATTTTAAAGCCTAAGGGACAATACTTAAAAAGCTTAAAGGTCGAAGCACACCATGCTCGAGACCTTACCTAGATCAGACTCAAAAGTCCCGAGCTAAAGCCAAGATCGAATATTGAATCTTAGGTGGTAACCTATTATCAATCGTTTATCAAAACACAAAACTCGAGGGCTTACTCTGCCCCAAATTTGAACCAACACCCAAATATTATAGCATAAAAAATCAAACAAACTTTGAAGAAAAATTGAAGACGAAGGAAATTCCTTTCTTTGTTATATACAGAAGGTATTACACAATAGAAAGAAAACAAAAGAACCTAATCTACTTTCAGGGTCATTTTCTCGGAGGCAGTATCCACTGGAGCTCCATCTTCGGGGGCCTTCTCCTCTTCCTCCTCGGGGACTTCGCCTTCGTCTCCCTCACTCTTGGATCCGCTGATAGAATCCTCGTCGATGGAGAGCAATGCAACTGCCTCTTCTTCCAGGGCCTTTACCTTCTCGATTTCGGTGGAAAGGTCGAAGCCCTTGGCGTGCACCTCCTCGAGACTCCAGCTTGGCGTGATTGGTGGCACATGTTAACTTGAGATCGGCTGCAACAGAGATCTCCCAAGCCCGAGCATTAGCATCAACAGCAGCAACATCAGTTCAATAAGAGGACACAAATGCATCATCTTCGGACTTGACCTTAGCTAATTCGCGATCGTCTCAGTGTGAAGCTCCTTAAAATTACGACTCTCCTCTTTTGCACTCTGAAGCTGGTGCTCGACCGAGGCCAGTTTCTCCCAAAGAGTGTCCTTCTCGGAGGCCAGACGATCCATATTTTGCTTCCACCCGAGGGTTTCAGCCTCTTTGCTCTTAAGATCCTCCCGAATTTGTTCCACCAGATCGACCCTATGATGAAGCTGCAAAATTAAAGTATTAGGAACCGAAGCAAGGAAAATACTAATTAAACCCACAAAGGCTATGTTACCTGTTCAACGAGATTGACCCGCTCTTGGGAAGCCTCCTCCGAACAGGCTCGAATATCGTTGAGTTTCCCCTCTCTTTGGAATAGAGAGCCTTGAGTTCGTCCATCTCTGACATGAGCCTCCAGAGCTCATCTTCACAAAAGGCAAGTTCAGCCCGAGACTTGGAGAAAGCTCGTTCATAGAGCATCACGACCTTATCACGAAGAAAGGGAGTCAGAAAAGCAAAAATCGAACTCTAGTTATAATTGTTAAGGCAAAGTTTACCTGCTTTCAAAACTTCTCAGCCTCTTCGAAGATGAATGAGGCATCTATATTGGGGCCCTCTTCGATTCCGGCAAAGAATTCTATGAATATGTCGTCCTCCCCGTGGGATATTCTCACATCGGGAGTCTTCATATCTTGGGCATCTTGTATTTGTCCCTCAGAGAATAACGGGCCTGGCGGAGAGTCATATACATCAATCACCCCAAATGATTCACTCGGGGAATTCTCTCACCTTTGAGGCACCTCGTGGTTGGGATCCTTGACTTCATCGATCAAGTGTCCTATGATGTAAGGTGTCTCCTTGTCACTGGTTGGCTCGAGGACTTTGCTCGAGATCCTCTCAGGGACCTCCTCGGCTTGAGACTGGACCACACTAGTAGCCTTTGGTTCAGCAACCTTTGAAGCATCAATGCTTCCTCTTCTCCGAATAACTAACGGGCGGTCATCTTCGCCCTCAACATCTTCTTCCTCTTCGTCCTCAGCGTTCAGACGTTCTACAATTTCCGGAGATAAGGCCACTGTATTGACTTTTGGCTTTCAAACCTTGGTTTTCTTCGGTTTAGGGGAGTTCGCCGGCGACTCTTTCTTCCTCTTCTTGTATTTGGCGGGTTTTGTGGTTTCTTCTTCACCAGGTGGGGGAGACCTCATCGAAACTGTGTCCTCGAGGCCTGCACAAATACAAAGTTAGATATTTTGCTAAAAAATATTTCTCTAAGGGATTTGGATAGTCAAATGATGAAATCTCACCGTGTTTTTTGGCCTCCCATCAGCCTTTGGCCAAATCGCGCCAGACGAGCTCAGCGTATGAGGAAGTAGAAGCCAGTTGTCGAAACCAGCCCAGGAGGTCCGCAATCGCACCTGGATACCAAGCGACAGTTGTATCTTCGAAAAAGGAGTTAGTTCAAAAGAAGATGGGAACATCAAAGTAATGAAACACCCCTGACAAGTTGGTACTTACGCTTCATATTCCATTCCTCTGGGAACGACATCTTCTCAATGGGAATCAGGTCGGATGTCCTGACTCGGACGAAGCGGCTCATCTACCCTCGGTCTTTATCTCCGTCGATGCTGGAGAAGAAAGACTTCGAGGACCGACGTTGCAATTTTATCAGGCCACCTCGATAAAGACTAGGGCTGTATAGCCTAATCAGGCGGACGAGGGTAAAAGACATCCCCTCGACCTTGCTCGAGAAGTATCTAATCAAGTGAACAATTTACCAAAAAGAAGGGTAGATATGGCCTAACGTCACTTGGTATTGTCGACAAAAGTCGAGAATCACTGGGTCTAGGTGGGGTAGAGAAGGATCGGCGGGGCCTAAGGTGAATGGGTAGGTGTACACACTTAGGTACCCTGCTTTGAAAGTGGTGATATCTTCTTCGGGTGAAGGGATCTCCATGCTCACCGTGTCTGTCCAACGGCAATCTGCTTTTACTTGTTTGAGTTCGGTTATCAAGCTGATATACCGAGACATAGTCTTGCATCGACCCGGGATCGAAGTAGGTCTGTCCACTTTGAAATCGGGAGACGTATCACACGGCCCGGGGGTGCACTCTTCAATACAAGGAGGTACCGTTGTTTTTCTCTTAGATACGCGTGAAGACGAAGAAGCCTTCTCTTTGTGTGAAACTGTCTTGGAAGTGTTCGTCATTGTTACTATAAATTCAAAAGAAAAAAGCAAGAGCTGGTGGCAAAATAAACACAAGAAAGGTATAATCACAGAGGAAATAAGAGAGTAGTAGGTTTTGAGTATGTTGAAGAGAGTAAATTCAGCAAAGGAAATGGGTTGAAGTATTTATAGAGGCCATTTGTGCGTGTTGGGGAAGCCAAAAGTGGCTTTTAATTAATGACTCCTCGAAAGATCTGCAGACGTGACCCATGCACTGCCCTTCAGCCACACTAATCGTTGACCTCACGAGTCTGATGTCATGATTAGGGCATCGAAGAGTTAAAGATCAAATCGTTTCTTGTCATTTCTTTCTAAGAAACGCGGGGACTATCTGTATACGGTCGAAATCGGAGAGCTCGATTTTGAAGGCTTAATCATACCCTGAGCTCGAGTTCGGGAAACCCGAAGTAAGAATCAAGTCCGGCCGGGGTGTGCGTACCTCAGGAAGAAAATCGAGGACCAGAGGCGGTCTACCTCGAGATAGTAAAATTTCGATGACACTCAAGGAAAAGCGGAAATCTCTCAAGGACACGTGGATCAGAGCGTAAATTATGGGATAAGATTTGTACGAGTTAGTACAAGTACATACTAGGTTGTTATACAACTATACCAATAGAATTCTTTGTCATAATTAGAAATGTACCATATTAGATTTTACCTTCCTATATAAAGGGGACCCCAATCATTTGTAAGGATCATCATATTCACCGCAATAGAACATTCTATACTGCTTTTCTCGTTTACTATGCTCAACAAATGTTCTTCAGCTTTATTGCTCTTACTTTATTGTTCATACTTTATTGTTCTTAACTCACCTCGAGATCCCCGAGGCTATCGAACTTGAGGTCCCTATTCCTTTGACGACACTGGTTTGGTTAATCATTTCTTCTCATTCATACTTAATATTTCTTGTCTATTTATTAGTATTGGAATAAATCACATATTTTAGAACCACAAATCGAGTATAATTGTTATCACTATTTTCGAGGTAAACATGATTCTATGAAAAAGAATAAAACAGAAGACATGATAAAATAAAAATAATAATAGATCATATTCAAGATTCAATAATTTCGAGTTGTCAAACTTGTATATTTTGTTTACCAAATTTAAAGATTTATGAGTATTTTATCATGAGGTTGAAAAATCTAAAAGTGCTTTAGTTTTGGTTTTCCAATTTTTATAGTCTAGAATTTAAATAGTTTGGTGTTCTACATGAAGGGAAAATTCTTAACGTCAATAAGGTCCCATTATTTGTTCTATCTCATACGATAAAGAAAATTTATGTTGCGAATTTGATCGTTTTATGTTTTTTTTTTTCCTTTTTAATTTTTCATTTGGTGTTAGGTACTCATTTTTACTATCCTGACTAATTTAATAAAGGGAAATTTTCATAGTTACTGAAGAATTCAAAACATATTTCACAATCTATTAAATAACATATTCTACAACATAAACATAGCAAATATTATACCCTCAAAAACGGTAAATTCCCTATAAACTAGGAAATCTTTTCTTTGGTTTTTTTTTTGGAAACTCAGAGTGTACTACTTTTCAAGCTCCCTACTTTCGTCGGTGCTTTCTCCATTCTGCTTCCCTTTTCAATAAAAAAATCTTGATTTTTTTTCTTTATAAGTACCTTAAGTATGAGTCAATATTACCTTTTATATATATATATATATATATAACTGTGTGTATATATATAAAATTGTATACACACAAAAAAAAACACAATATTTGAATATCTTTTTATATTTGAAATAATGTTCACGCATATTATTTATATTATGTACATATAGTATACTTAATATATGTTTTATATTTGGAATTATATATAAAATAATCTATTTACATACATATAGTATACATAATATTGTCATTTATATTAGCACTAACATATCACATTTATTATTTATAAATATTTTTATATTATATCAAATAGTATATGCTATTAGTATACTATAGCTATAGTACATATTATATATTGTTTATATATTAACAGTATATGTTAAATATTATATATATATATATATATATATATATATATATATATATATATATGGTGATGAAGTATATTTGAGAGTTGGGACGGTCGATATAGTAGAAAAGGGGAAAGGAGGCTTGAAACATTGAGATATAGTGGATATTGTTTAATGGAGAAATTAGAGGGAAAATGGATAAGTTTTAGGTGGGAGAGAATCTTAAGTAAGAGATATATCCTTTTAGGTGAGAGATTTCTTTTTTTTTTGGTAATTAATTTTCTTTTATATTAATTATCAAAGAAGATCTGTACAAATCCATAGTCAGGCTAACTCAGCTGACTATCTCAAGTCTTAAAAGAGACAAACAAAGCATACCTATTTACAGATAAAACTAATAAATCTACTCTATTCCTAGGTAAAACTGTTGTATGTAACTCTTAGCTCGAATAGCTACTCTAACGTTGCAAATAGATGCGATCTCCCGCACAAGAACATCATTGCCTCGATACCTTTGCTCAAATATACGTGTGTTTCTTTAGATCCATATTGCATTTGAAATCTCGACATATATCATTTTGAAGATGCTAGTTTTCTTGAACTTCTATTTTCCTTGCTTGATGATCCATTGAAGGTGTTGATCCCAGCAAGTGGTAGACATATGTTATCTTTGAACCCAATTCATGACTTTCTCCCACCGTTCTTTAGTGTATGGACATTTAACAAATATGTGTTCTCTTGATTCATCTTGATCTTGATACATAACACGTCGAGGGGTAACAGTTAAACCCCAGCTGGCTAGTCTATCTTTAGTTGGCAATCATCCATGAAGCAACAACCACATAGTGAAGACTGCCTTTAGTCTAGCAGTATTTTGAAATATTAGACATTTCCAACTAACTCTTGATAAATCTCCTAGAAGTTGTCGGCATATTTGTCTAATAATGCTCTTGCTGCTATCTTTTATATTCTGTGTCTGCAGTATATTTGTTTTAGATCCAATTATTCTTCTCACCATCCAACTGACTTGCTGTGGTATTAGCATATATTGTAGTTGTTGTTGTTTGATATAGTATGTATTGATCCATCTTATCCATAGTTTGTCCTGTTTGTGTGCTAAGTCCCAGCAAGTTTTGGCATTTGTTGTTTTGTTCCACAAAGGAAGGTTGATGAGGTTAAGTCCACCAGCTGATTTGGAAGTACATATCTTTTCCCATGCTACTAAGAACTTCTTGGTTATTGTGTTAGTTCCAGATGTAACTTCTACAGAGTGCCTATATCATTTTCAATACCTTAGTAGGTAAGAAAAACAATTGAGCCTAGTATGCTTGAATGCCAAAGATTGCAGATTGGACTAGCTGCACATGACCAGCATAAGAGAGCTTTTTAGCAGTCCAGGAAGAAATTTTAGCTGTGATCTTTTGAATCAAAGGTTGTCACTGTATGAGAGTTATTTTCTTTGTAGACAAAGGAATACCTAGGTACTTGAAGGGTAAGGATCCATTTTCAAATCCCAAGTGAGTCAATATATGTTCCTTCACATCCATCCTGTTTCACTCCACCAAAATAAACTGAACTTTTTCAGGGGAGAGATTTTAGGATATGAATAATTGCATATTTCAATTAAAAAGGTAATATTTTATAATAAATTTTATTATATGTAATTTAGTGAAAGTAGTTATAGAAAATTTAAATAAATCTTTAAAATATTGTATTCTATGTAAATTCCTCTATAAGGGATAAAGGGAAAAGTGTTTCCTATCATATATTTTTCATGGAATTTTTACATTCCTATACCATATAGGAAATCTTATTACCCTTAATGTTTAAGGTTTGATATAATTACATTTATTATACCAAATTACCAATTATATACCATAGTGTATTTTAAGGGTACAATTAATGCAATGTATATCCCTCCTTAATTCAAGGTACCCTATATCCCCCCCTCCCCCCACGTTTCTCTCTCCCACACCCTCACCCTCACCCACGTTTTACTCAAACACATGTTCCTTTTACCTTTTCCCTCTTCTAAAACCACATAAACATCGTTAATTCACCATTAAAGTTCAATTTAAATTTTTTTCGTCTACATTCAGTAAAAATTGAAGACTTCAATTGTGTGAAGAAATTAGCAAGATTAACATGAATGTAAAATTTGAGGGAAAGCATACTCGTTTTGTGTACAACAGTGAAGATGAGAGTGAAGGAATTGAAGAGGAAGATGCTTCTGCTGCTTCGCCAGGTGTCTTTCATTTGAAGGGATTGCAAACTCCAAAAGGGAAGCATCTTCATTTCCATGAGGAAAATGAAGAACACTAAATGAAGAGATTGTGTTTAGCTTTTTGTTACTGTTTTTGGTTCTTGACAGACACTTGCTCTCTGGTGTTATATTATCTATGAATGTTTTGTCTTTTTAGTTTTTGTATTGTTGCTGCAATATTGTATTTCTTTTGTTTCATATTTGATTTAGACCATAGAAAGTATGAAGTCATATTGAATTAATTCAAAATCCTTTTCAATTCTCTTTATTCCATGCTTATGTTAGAGTGATTTACACGATTCTGTGATATATTCTTTGAAGTTTTTTAATCTTTTTTGGTTCAGTTTTTGACATGGAACCCCTCTCGAGCACAACCAATAAGTTAAAGTAGATCAGAAACCTTGGGACCAAGATTGTGTCGTGTCCATCCTTGATGCCTTGGGATTTTCGACATAATTGTATTTTTTGCAGAAGATTTGTAGAATTTTTAATCGTTTTTTATTTGTGAAAACAGAAAACAAAGCATCTACAATCAGAATACGAATAATCTACAATTTATCTACAAAATATCTACAAACTGGGTACATTGAATTTTAATATCCCAATTCTCATTCAATTGTAGCTTAATTGGTATTTTCGACATAATTGCATTTTTTGCAGAAGATTTATAGAAGTTTTAGTCATTTTTTATTTGTGAAAACAGAAAATAATGCATCTACAATCAGAATACAAATAATCTACAATTTATCTACAAACTGGGTACATTGAATTTAATATCCCAATTCTCATTTCAATTGTAGTACAATTAGAATTTTCGACATAATTGCATTTTTTGTAGAAGATTTGTAGAAGTTTTAGTCGTTTTTGATTTTTGAAAACAGAAAATAAAGCATCTACAATCAGAATACAAATAATCTACAATTTATCTATAAAATATGTACAAAATGGGTACATTGAATTTTAATATCCCAATTCCCATTCGATTGTAGTTTAATTGGAATTTTCGACATAATTACGTTTTTTGCAGAAGATTTGTAGAAGTTTTAATCGTTTTTTATTTGTGAAAACAAAAAATAAAGCATCTACAATCAGAATACAAATAATCTACAATTTATCTACAAAATATCTACAAACTGGGTATATTAAATTTTAATATCCCAATTCTCATTCGATTGTAGTTTAATTGAGATTTTCGACTAGACATAATCTTAAAGATTCATTATAGTATTCTCAATTATAGATTGAGGGAAATATGTTAGAAAGCTACATCAACTACTTTGTCGAGTTTGAAAAATAGTACCTAGTGACATCAACTATTAGATTTGTCAACTTATTATTTTTCATGGAAAAAAAATATAACGATATTTTCAGCTACAAGTTTAAGTGAGACTATAAGCAGAAAGATTAGGTGAAAATAGGAACAATTTTCAAAAGCCGGTCTCATACTCTGTCTCTCTGATTATTCACGTCATTTGAATTGTCCAAGTTATTCCAATTAGAGATATGTGGTTGACTGACCAATTCACAGAGTGACTCAGAAAGATCACGTAAGTTTGTATATCTATGTCTGTATATATTTTTTCGAAATAATGTTTGCAACATAAATAAAATTCAGTTTATTTTCACCGAAAAAAATAAAACTTTGATCTCTCAAAGAGAAAAAAAATAATTAGAGGTATCTAAATAAGGAATTTTAATGCTACAATGATTCCTTATTTAATGAAATATCTGGAAGAATATTTACTTCCATAATTGTAGCGCGCCTAAATAGGAATATCTGGAAGAATATTTAGTTCCAGATTTGTAGCGCACCTAATTAGGAAGGAATCAGCTCCTAATAATTGGTATTTAATGAATAGTATAATATTTGTAGAATAACTATGAACATGGCGGATAAATATAAAACTATGCACATTTTTGGTAATAAGGTTTCATATATGGTATAGGAAGGAAAAAATCTCATTTTTCATTGACAAAGGCATAAGGCCCAATTAATCCGGACCATTTATTGTTGTTATTCCTGTTGTGAGTAATTTTTAGGCAAAAATACTACTCCTTCCGGTCCACAATAAGTGATTTATTTAGCCTTCTTTTTGTTGTCCAAAATAAGTAATTTTTTAAATTTTCAAGAATGAATTAATTATATTTTTCCTGCATTGTCCTTGGAGTAAATAATGTTGGAGTATGTGTTAGGAGTGATTATGTGAAGAGATAGTAAAGGTTAATACGGTCAATTTTATTACTAATTAATGTTAAAATATGAATTTTTTAATATGTGTGAAAACAACTAAAAAATCACTTATTTTGAACCGGAGGAAGTATATTTTAGTTTGAGATCGCTCTAACTTAGCAATAATGCACTATTCAGCTAAATAAATATTGGAGGAGAATCTCAGCATTCTTATGACTTGAATTACCTATTTAATATCTAGTCTAATAACATCATAAACCGCATGCATGCGATAAATATATATATCACAAATTAAAATTGCATTATACTTATAAATCGCATTTGATGAATACGGCTTATAAGAATGCACTCATATAATCCATTTACTAAACGACTTAGGAATTTTATAAACCATGGCCTCCCCGGTCCGACGAAATTTACCATTGTTGCCGGTGGAACTTCATTGCTAGGCGTCGATCCAAAACGAAATTTCAACTGACATGTCGCTCCTCTTTTTCTTACATAGTCTGCAAATAAGTGTATTTCGTTGCTTTCTTTTTCTTTTTCTTTTTTTGGTTACTAAAGGCCATACTTAAGTTGTGATTTACACTTAAAGCCCTAATATACTTGGAGCGAGCGCTTTTCGCCTTTCATAATACTGAACCAGTGGTTGAACGGTCTACTATATTCTATATATACACTTTTTTTTTTTACTTTATTCTTATTGACATGCTCTTATGGTCAATAATATTTCTTTTTTAATTAAATATTGCACTCAATCAAATACTTTCATACAAAAAGGGAGATAACTTCGGACCAAGATGTTGAATCTGCGCAACGTTGCTGCTAAGTAAAAATGAATCAGCACCAAGATGTTGAAGGGCTTCATCTTTCTTACCAGCGAAATCAACTAGAATTTTTCCAAGGGTGTTCAAACTTGAAAGAAATTAAAAAAAATTCGATAAAGAATGTTCAATATATGTTATATACCTTTAAAATATAGTATTTTATTTATATACACAATACAATTAGCAAATTTTACGGCCATATGACCAAGACCACCCAATCTCATGCCTATGTCAAATAATTCGAGGAAAGATTTAAGTTTTATGCACAAAGAATATTAAAAATATTCTCGTGCAACTCTGATAGTTTTGACTTCCCTGTTCAATACAACCGTTACAAACATAGCCATTAAAAAATATATTTAAATTTTAAAAAAAAAAAAAAAAAAAAAAAAGCACGACATGGCCTAGAAGTTGTTCGACTTACCTTCCGACTTGCCTCTTGGAACTCTCGCCTAAGTTTAAATAGTAGAAATGACAACAGGTAACCACCGGTGGCGGAGCCAGAATTTTTGTTAAGGAGTGTCAAAATATATAAAAGTAACATATCAGAAAATTAAGGGGAGTCAATACATAATATATTTATATATAATTTATTTTTTTACCTAACTACACAGCGTATTTTTCCCGCGAAGGGGTGTCATTTGACACCCTTTCCAATAAGGTGGCTCCGCCACTAAGGGTGGCAGGTGGGCCGGGCCCGACCCGGGCCCGACCCGGGCCCGCGGGCTAAACGG
>ML302831.1:0-49634 GCA_005239505.1 Nicotiana paniculata | reverse complement strand
AATCGCAATTAGCATGGTAATTGACTAAGAAAATCAGAGAATGAAGTCTTACACCTCGACACAACAGGACAATCAATTCAAATATGCTCAAGCAGGAATTTCATACCGTGTGTTCGGACACCAACAAGGTAACTCTACAAAGATTAAAGTTAGTCATACATACCTTGAATTGGCCTCTTTTTAATGAAGGATTACTCTAACCCATTTCCTTTTACTAGATTATGACTAGTCGGTTACATGCATGCAAGACTCGTACCCCTATCTTCATGAACTCACCTAACCATGTTTTATTTTAACAAAAATCTAGAAATTAAGGTTGACGGGGTGGAAGCTTACCTCTTGTAGTGAATAAAATGGTGTCCTACTTGATAAATTCCAGGCATGAGTAGTGATGGAGGAATAGTTTGATGAAGATGAAACTCTCTCTCTCTAGAACCCACTCTCTCCTCTCTCTAATTTATCAGAAAATGAGCTTAAAATGAAAAGGGTAGGTGTTTTAATGAATTGGGGGTCGGGTATAAAATTAGAAACTTAACAGTCCCGAAGAAAAAATGCGGTCAGGAATGCGATCATATTCCTTCTATGCGGTCCGCATTCCTGTCGCATAATTGGCCCTCAAATGGGCCAAAAAGAAAAGTAGACTGCCCAGGTATGCGACCACTATGCGGTCTGCATACCTGTTATGCGATCCATAGTGCGTCGCATTACTCCCTACACAAAAATTAAGGTGCAAGAATGCGACAACTATGCGGCCCGCATTCGAGAAATTCGATCGCATTCTAGGCCGCATAACTTTCCTCAAAATGGAAAGAAAACTGCCCAGGTATGCGACCAGTATGCGGTCTGCATATCTGATCAGCGATCGCATAGTGGACTGCAGACCCGCGCAAATCTAGAAAATTTTATCCTATAAGTCCCGAGGTATTTTTTACTCAAAAAGGGTCCATTTTAAGAATTTCTACAGTTATAACAACACGGGGACCTATTTGGGCATTGTTTTTAGCCATAAAATTTTACGGGTCTTTACAAGAAGGATGGAGGCTGGGGGACCTGGAGCCGTTAAGCCTTCGCGAACGGGGAGCTTTTACCTCGAACGAGAAACAACAGGATCTGAAGGCATCATGAACGCAGCTTAGGGGATGCGAAAGCAAAGAGGAAATTTTGGCGGCAATGATATTAAGCCTTCACGATCGCAATGATGCTCCCGTGATCTCGATGAAGGACGGGCCTTGGCAGAATGGTTTTAAATCGGGGGTTTTGCCCATTTCACCCATTTTCCACTTGTTGGGCTACTTTTAGAGTTCTTGAAGAGGATATTTTCGTCATCCATTGTGAGGTAAGCTATTCCCGCCTATTGTGAGTTAATTACATGAGTTATGTACGGATTTATACATGAAAATTTATGGAAATTATGGGATTTTGGAAGAAACCTAGAAATTGGTATTTTTGCATTGTGATCACAAAATTTGACACGTAATTGAGAATAAATCATATATTTGAGTTCGTAACGTTATGGGTAAATTTTATCTTCAAACAATTTCGGAATCCGGGCATGTGGGCCCGAGGGTTGAGTTTATTGACTTTTAGAGCGGAGTTGGGGATTGTTATGAATTGATTAATTATAAGCATTGGAGTATATTTTGATTGAGTGGCACATTGTGTGACTAGATTTGGATCACTTGTCTTGGATTGAAGAGTTGGTGAGGCATTGGAGCCGGTTTTAGAACTTCGGAGCTAGGTAAGTCTCCTGTCTAACCTTGTGAGGGAGAAAGTACCCCTAGGTGATATTTATTGTTATCCGCAACTAGTTATGGGTGCTACGTATGCACGAGGTGACAAGAGTCCGTACGTGGCTAAAACATTTTTTTGTCCGGGTAGTTAGGAGATCATGTAATATTTGAATTATTTGAACTCATTCTATTGGATTAATCAATTGAAGTTATAATTGAAATCGATTTAGAAATAAATGTATGTACACTAGGCCAAGCCTTAACAGTTCGAGTCTCCGGCGAGTTATTTGAGGAATGATAAAGATTATATTCATTTTATGATCATGGCTGTATTGTAAACACGCATCTCGTAATTCGGTAACTTTCTTTCTTTTCTTGTGGAGCGGGCCGAATGCATCGGCAATATATAAATACATCTATGGTTTGTGCGGCACGACCCTCGGCAGTGTACACATTATTCTGGATCGAGCCGAACGGTCTTGATAGAATCATGCGTTATATCGCCAGTAGACCGATTATTCACGAGCTAATCTTTCCAGTGATGCCCAGAATCTATATGGTATCCCTTATATATTTGATAATGACACATGACATTTTCTAGGTTGTTAAGGTATAATACAAGATTTAGAAATTCTTTCTTTGAAAGAAGTAATTTTAAGATTATGTAACCTATAGATTTACACCATCATTGTTCTATGCTTCATATTTGATCATATTTTATTATATTTTTTAATGGACCTTTAGTAAATGTCGATGTTGACCCCTCGTCACTAGTTCTCCGGGGTAAGGCTAGATACTTACTTGGTATGTATTGATTTACATACTCATGCTGCACTTCTGCACTAAATGTGCAGGATCAGACAGATTCATTTGATGATTACCTTCGCGCGTAGGCGCAGTTGTTGAGGAGACCTTATGTGAGATGCATTCCAGGCTACGCATCACAGTCCACTGAGTCTCCATTGTACTATTATTTTATTCTGTCTTATTACATTCGGGGCATATGTTGTATTATTATTGTACTCCTTATAAATTTGCTCATACACTGTGATACGGGATTTTGAGGGTTCCTTCGGGTTGTTCATTATTGTGGTTCGCGTAGATATTATCATTTACCCTATAAATTCAATTTTATACGGTTTAATTAAGGAAAATTATGGTTTTAGAAATACTAAAATGAGTAATTAAATTGGTAAATTACCGTTGACTTGCCTGATAGCGTCATTAGGCGCCATACCGTCGTCTTAGATGAGGAGTGATATTATCATGGAATTTTCTTGTCATCTCCTCCCATGTTCTGATCGATCCCGTGGGCAAGCTTCGAAGCCACTGCTTTGCATCATCTTTAAGTGAAAAGGGGAAGGCCCTTCAGTACACTACATCTTGTGACACCCCATTGTATTGAAAGGTGTTCATTATCTTCCCAAATTCCATTAGATATGTGTTTTGATCTTCATTCATCTTTCCTCTAAAAACACAATAATTCTAAATGATTTGAAGCAAGCCTCGGTTCAAATCGAAATTGTTAGCTGCAATTGGGGGTGGTCTAACACTTGATAAGCCTTGATTATAGACCGGTCTAGCATAATCGCCCAGTGATATCCTAGGCATGGGAGCTATATTCTTGAGCCGGTCTGCAACCAAGGGTTGATTTTGAGCAATTCTCTGACCCATCTCTTCTTCATAGATAATCTGTCCATCTCTAATAGATCTTTTTTCAGCATCCTGTACAACCTTTTCTCGTTGTTGGGCTGCTTCGCTTGTAGCCAAATCTGCATTACCATCACCATTTCCAGCCATAGTTTCTTTGGTTGAGGATTTCCCAACCTTTTCTAACGTCTCAGTGAGATTTCTTGCCTTCCTCAATTGTCGCAGTTGTTTTTCTATCTCTGGCTTGTATGGTAGCACTTCTTTCGCAAAAGCTCGAGTCATGAACCAATCTTAACCTGTAATTGGGGCACAATCAAAAAACACCAAACGTAGAAAGAGAAAATGGAAATAAAAAGGAAAAAATTCCTGAATTTGCACTACAAACTATTTCAAACACTATCGATTGACAATCCCCGATAATGGCGCCAAAATTTGACGAGCGCAAAATATACACTTAAATTCAACTCGTTAATCAAATATAGTATACTATAATATCGTATCCAAAAGGATTAGATTTAAATAGTATTCTCGTAGTTCTTAGCTTGGTTGCTATCCAAGATGGTCAATAATTAAGATTTATAAGATGTCTAACTAAAATTAACTAAGAACCTAAGGTTATTGACTAACGACAAACGAAACAAGGAATAAGCAAAGAAGGTTATCAATGGGAGAAAATAGGGTATTGATATGATAGGTGCAAGATAATTGTTCGGGATCTAACTCTAGACAATTCACTTCTAATGTTCAAGTGAGTCTCTCAAATTCACTCAATTATTAGTTCACCGTTCAACAGAATCTCCTATCTCGATTAAGTATTAACCTCACACAAGATGAACCAATTTAAGCACGTGAAGATTATGCAAGAATGCGTAATGTATTGGTCGTTAGGAAAAACTCTTTCGATTATTCTCCTAACTAGATTTAATCAATGATTCAATTAGCCTCTTTCGATTACTTAGAAGAATCTATGAATTCAACAAACAATATAATGCAAAGATATCACAAGTCATGCCTCTCTCGATTACATGACCTAGTGAATAAAGATGCATCACTTAAATCATCCAAAAACACTTCAATACATAAAACTAGAGTTATAATCCACAAACAATCATCAAGATACTAAATCCATCAAACCCTAAATGGAACTACTCCATAGGTGGGAAGTTGTTTATCACAAGAGTAGTAGAAGAACAAGAAGACATTACAATTCCCAAAGTCAACAAAACTTCTGTATTGAATGAATTGGATGAAGTATTTAGAGTCTCCGTTGTTTCCTTCTTCTCTCCAAAAGTTGCTCCAAAATCCGAGATAGCTTGTTTTGAGACGAGCTACGCTTCATATAGGTCAAAAAGAGTCACCTACGAATTTACAAAAATAGGCCTGGGTAATGTTTCCGGGAGCGGACGTGCGCGGCCGGGCACTTGGAGGTGTGACCGCTCACATGGATGCGCACCTCTGGCAGTACACTGCATCACTTGCGCGCTCAAGTGCGTGCTTGGGGTCTCTTATGCGCAGTCGCACACCTGGGTTTTCCTCCTGCTCAACTCTTTTTCCTCCCACTAAGTGCACTATTTATCCATTGATCCCCTCTGCGTCACCAAGTAGGGTCGGGCCCATACGAAATCACCCTTTCCTAGCCGAAATACGATTTTCACTATCTAAGAATTGCACAGGCGCGTCGCATGCATATGTTTCTCATATTACGACTTCAAACTTCTTGTCAAGACTTGGTCCTCGACCCCCAAACACGATCTCGGATTAATCCCTTGGGCTTTTACTCAGACTTCAAAGCTCCAAATATCTAGAATTGGCTCCACAACGTCTACATTACTTGGAATCGCTTCTACAAGGTATAAAACACACAATAAGTGCAAAACACTACCAATTAAAGCTCATACACAAATAACGTGCAGTGAATTGGAGTGAAATAAGAGATTAAACACGAGATTATTGTCTACCATCACATTAAGGGAACGAGAATGAAGCACATTTAATGGGACAATTTTCCATTTTTTGTGCTCATAGCCATACATGAATTTGATCATGGCAAAACATAGTTATTTTACCACTTCGGATAGTTATAATTTCTCAAAAAACTCTATTAGAGTTATAATCAAAATCTATTGTCTTTTCTTGTATTTAAAATTAAATTATAAAATAAAATACTTACCTTAAATCCAGAATTTAATCCTGAAGGAAGTTCATGGAACAATTGATAATCATTATGCTCTACTCTATTAGAGTTATAATCAAAATCTATTGTCATGGAACAATTTATCCCAAACACTGTTGATCAAAGAAGGTTCCTCTACTCAATCTAACCCTAAAATCTTTCCAAAACATAGACATTCATCTTAAATACAATTCTATTTATAACAAAAAATGTGTTCTTGTATCTTTTAAGGTCAGCAAACATTAGCAGTTTATTAGTTTCCTTTTTAAAATATTCATTATCTAAATTATAAATTAATCAATTACCGTTTGTTGTCAATCTTGCATTGAAACTGTTTCCAAAGTTAGAATTCAGACGACATACTGTTTACCCGTGTACGTGGTTTGACAAGTGAATCGATTTGATCCTAAAATGATAAATGAATTAGAAAAAAATATAAGACTCAACTATGAAATTGAGATAAAACCGCAAATATACAAGTCCTGGGCGCATAGCTTCTGGAGGTAGTAAAAACAACAAAATTAAGCAAGAAAGTAAAATGTTATTGAGCTTTTGATAGAATACAATGTATGTTTGTCAAAACATTTGTGTCATTACAATGATGGTAGAGATCACTATTTATAGTTACACCAAGGGAACGAGGTCTTAGGATCAAGTCTCTCTTAAATGGAAATTATTAGTGCCATTGAAGAATGTGTAACGGTGAGCAGTGAATGCCGTGTTCTCTCTAACGGACCATTCACTTAATGCTATAAAATATTCTCTATTGAATGCTACCAGGTGGAAGACAATTATTTTGCCTCTATGAATATCATTCTCTCTGATGACAAGCAAGATTGTTGCCTCCGGGCCCGATTGTCTTCTGTCTTCGGCTCCATGTGTCACTTTCTCATGCGATCATTAAATATGAACATATTTTACCCTATAAAAATAGTTTCCATGCTTTTCAGTGGCATAACTCTATGTCACCGGGAAGTTGGTAGAGATACATTTTTTGAAGGGAAATTCTCTGACCCCCTCTGAAAAGTTTCTAATAGTTGACTAGACGCACGTCTCTCTGCATTTAATGCCCCGAACATGTGTCATCTTTAGAACTTTTGGCGGTTATCGAGGCAATTATGGCCACGATTTTAGCCACCTATTCCTTTTCTTATACGCATCAAACTTCTTCATTTACACTTCCTAATTCTCCAAACTCTCTCAAAATCTCTTTACTCAACTCGTGCTTTATCGTACCTTCTTCTTCTTTAGAGAAAACCTTTTTCTCCTTTATGATAAAGTTGGTTTCTTTTTCCAAAAACCCTAGTTACTCAAAGAACAAAGTTAAATCTAATGATATTGCTCCTCGTACGGTGAGCACCATCATCCCAAGAAGTATTGTCACAATTAAAAACTTCGAAGAAAAGTACCCTTTCACTAACCCTCATACGTGGGTCGTTGGCGTATATCCTTCTTCTGTCTGCCCTTCCACTATTCCTTCTATGAATAAAGACTGACATTGCCAAGCTTTAGATATTATCACTCTTGATCTGGCAAAGAGGATAACCTTACCTAATAAGGGTTTCACGTATTTTATATGTATCCCTTCACTTTGGGACCGTTCTCTTTGAGTTGGGAGCTTGACTCCGTTATTGTGGAGTTCTGCATCTGTTACCAGGTAAGCTTGGCACAAGTAAGTCATTTTGTATGGAGGACAATCGCTTGCCTTTGACATCTATGCTAGGAGACGGGAAAGGAGCTAACCCTAGCTCGATTAATGAACCTTTATTCCCCTAAGATTTTTCATGGGAGAATGATAAATTTAGGGAAACATGGCCACAATGTTCTATTAGCCAGCATGGATGATGACAACGAATGTGGGTGGATGGAATGGTTCATTGTACTTTCCATTATGGACATCATTCCGGTCACAACTTCATCCTTTCCAGAATTGTGGAACCGTACTTGTAAGTTCATCATTTTTCTTTTCTTTTAGTTAAAGATCACCCCATGCTATTACTGATTCCTCTTCTTTCACTTTTTAGTAACTCGGTGGGTTCCACCGATGGTCAAAAGCTTTGACCCGTGGGTCCAAAAGATTTTGTATGTCACTACACCCTAGACCTATAAGTGGAAAGAACTGACCCTTAAATATGGGTGGACGACCAAAAATCATGGCAAGTTGGACTCATCTTGTTTCCACCTTTCATATAGGGAAGTTTATTAACCTTTATCTCCTATTGAATTCAGGTCTACCCCAGGGCTCAGTTGTCGTCCTCGATGAGGACGTTTTGCCTAGTTCTGCTGATACGTCGAGGCTGTTGTAGGAAGCTATTACCCAAGCAGGTGTCTCTAGGCCTGCTTTTGGTGCAAGTGCTTTTTCTCGGAGTCCCATGCCAGAGAAAAGGCAACCAAATTTTCTTCACAGCCGGGGGAAAGAACAAAAAGGTAAGGAATGCCGAACCAAGTTATATTCGGATGTTGTGGTGATGAGCCCCAGCCAGAGACGCCGTAGTGATCGATGATGATAGGGAAGTAAGTGTGGAGGGGGCTTCTCTAGATAAAAGTCAATGACCTTACTCAGCTCAACAAAATACTCAATCTGTTGAGTTAGTTACACCAACTAATGACGATGCTCGACACAATGGGGGGAGTATGATATGGTGGAAAATGCTAACTCGCGTTTCTGAGTCCCAGTCGCTATGCCCAGTACCACGAAGCTGAATATCGGGTCCTTGCCGACTTTGGTTGATGAAAAACCAACAACCAACACTGCATTTTCCCCAGCCGCTTCGACATCAGCTTCATCTCCTTCTTCACCAACTCTGCCTAAGCCACCAACAATTACTACATCATCTCTACCGGCCATGTCTTCCCGAGAGGAGGATGTCCCTCTTTCCCAGTTCCCAGTTCATGGGAATTAGGGGAAAAATTATGTTGTCCCCTCCGAAGATCCTCAAAAGAGGAGGAATGTACCCTCTCGGTCTCTACCAAATGGCATCTATTGTCCCGGCCGGTAGAGATTGCTAACTGTCAGATTTGTCTTTAGAAAAAGGTAAAGATAATATACAAACTTTCTCGGGAGAGTGTTCGTTGAACAATGCCATTCATCAATTGTATATTCTTTGTTCCTCCATTGTTTCTTTTATCTTTGTTACAATAGGATTTTGAATTTGTATTTTTGTTTTGTAGTCCAACTTCCTTGCTTCCAAGAGCCTTCAAAGGCTGATTCATGACAAGGAGGAACTTACCTCCGAATGGGATCAACTTTTGGCCAAGCAAGACCAAAATGTTGATCGCCTCTTAGAACTGGAAGCACGAGCTACTAAGACCATTGTATTTGAGGCCCGATTGCAGCAAAGAGAGCAAGAAGTGGTAACCCATATCCAGAAAGTCGCCCTATTAAGGGCACAATTTTAAGAACCTAAGGCCAAATGGGTTGAAGTCCATAATGCCGTTCTTTCTTCATCCGATCATGAAGTTGACTCTGCTGAAAGATTGCAAAATTTGGAGGCAGCCTTAAACTCCAAAGCTGAAGAGCTTACTGCTGCAGAGGCGAAGTATGCCTGGTTGGAAGAGAAGCATAAGAGGACCATCGAGCACAATAGAGTTTTCGTCTCCACTGTGCACGAGCTTGATGGCAGCCTCCGGTCCACCAGATCCCCTAGGGATAACCTTTCTGCCGAGGTCGACCAACTTAAAGAAGAACTCCAGTGCCGAGCTGCTTCCCTAGTTGTTGAAAAAAATATATGCTATGTATAGTATGGGGAGAAAAACCTTGGAAGATGCCAAAGCGGGTGTTATTGATTTTGATTCCGAAATTTCTAAGGTCCATGAGCTGGAGTTAACCGCAAAAAGGGGTCTTTCGGCCCAACTTGGTACTACCAATTCTTCTGGTTCATGTTCTGAGTTCTCGAAAACTGAAGCAAAAATCGGAAGGCGATGATGCTTAAGGCCAAAATGATGAAGGCCAAGATATCAAACTGGCAGCGGATCTACCCACCACTCTTGGGGGAGTATATGCTTCTCTTTGTCCAGGTCCCAGAGATGTAGCAGCTTAGTTTTTGCTTTCTTTTTTACACTTTTGTACTTGTGCTGTTTGGCACATTTATTGTGAATAGAAGCATCTTTTCTTTCAAGTATCGTGCAAGGTTTATTTTTGCACCCTTTTCGTTTAAGTATTCGCGCAAGTTTTGCTCTCTTCCATCTTTTTTCGTTTAAGTATTTGTGCAAGTTTTGCTCTTTTGCATCTTTATCCATTACGTGTTTGCATAAGTTTTGCTCTTTGCATCTTTTTGTGAAAGGCTTCGGGTGTATTTTCCCCCAGTAGTATTTGGATTCCGGGATTAGGTTCCTCTGAAATCAACCCTTTAACGTGAGGGTTTCATAAAAAGAGGGCCCTCTTATCTTTATGGTGCTATTGAAGAGGACATCTCCATTTTATTATGGTACTAGCATTTGAAGTACTTGTTTAATATTTAAATGATAAGATCAATTCATTATTTAGACAAGAAACAAAATAGAAATAAAAGGACTTTACTTTATTCCTTACATTTTCAAAAGTACATAAGCATTCGTTGTGCTAAAAAGAAATTGCCATTTTTGTGGCTACCTTGTACAACTTGTTTCTACGGGGCTGGTCGCGCAATCCTTAGTCCTGATGATACAACCATGTTTTCAATTTTTATATTCCGGTCGACGTAGAAGTCATTGTTGTCGTATCCTCATAGCATTACCCCTAGTGTTTGAATGCGAAGAATGTGAATTTGAACACTAGAAATTTTGATCCTTCGAGGATTCCACTAGTGAATTGCTAGATAATCTTCAATTCGATAGCAAACTTCACTTCCCCTCAGGAATTTATGCTGTCGAGCCAAAGATTATCTAACAATCTCCCAGTGGCTTGCACTTGTGAACGGTCGAATAATCTCTGTTCGACAACAATTTTTACTTCTCGGTAGGAACTTTGCTATTGAGCAAAAGACTATCTAACCGCTCCGTAGTGGTTCTTTGCTTGTGTGCCTTGTCATTTAAAGGTCTTATTTATGTTGTAGAAACTTCCTTCGTAGTATGTTTTCCGTTGCTGCCTCATTAAAAACCTTGCCAGAAAAACTCAATTTGGAAAAAAACTGGACTAAATGAAAAAGAATGCAGCACATACTTTCAGTATAGGCGAGGCTTATCAACAATAATATCTCTTGAGATGTACCACATTCCATTTGCTTGCAACTTTTATCTATCTTGATTTTATAACTCGTATGACCTTTTCTCAGTGACAACTAAAACCGGTAGGGGCCTTCCCATGTTAGACCTAGCTTCCCCGCATTGAGCTCCCGGATGTTCTGAGTTACTTTCCTCAAAACCAAGTCCCCTACTTTGAAATAATGGAGATTGGAACTTCGATTGTAATATCTTTATATTCTTTGCTTTTGGGCTGCCATTAGGATATGCGCCAAGTCCCTATATTCATTGAGCAGCTTCAAATTGAACAACGTTGTTTCATATTTTTTTTCTTTGTTTGCCAAAAAATATCTCAGGGTAGGTTCTCCTACTTCCACCAGGATCAGGGCTTCTGCTCCATACACCAGAGAGAAAGGAGTCTCCCCCTGCTCGATTTGGCCATTGTTCGGTACGCCCATAGTACTCCTGGCAGCTCTTCGAGCCATTTACCTTTAGCTGTTTCCAATCTCTGTTTGAGATTTTGTATAATCAATCTGTTTATAGATTCGGCTTGACAGTTTGATTTTCAAGTCTTCAAGAAACTTTGTGACATTTGCACCTATAAATTGTGTCCCCATTGTCATAGGTTATATTTTTTGGTACCCAAAATATGCAAATTATATTCTCCCACATGAAGTCTACCACTTCAGGTTCGACGATATTCTAGTAAGGACCAGGAGCCAGTGGAAGTGGTCCGACAATACCCACCCCCCACTTCATGAAAGGTCATGGAGATAAAATTGAGGGCAATGTCTCTGTCAGTTTATGTACCAATGGTGTGTAGCGTTTACATTTATCACAATTTTGAACACAAGCTTTGGCTTCTTGTTCCATCTGAGGCTAGTAGTATCTTTCCTTAATTAATTTTAACACTGAGGAATTCACGCCTGAGTGATTTCCGCAGATCCCTTCGTGAAATTCTCGCATAAAATATTAACTTCGAAGGCTCCGAAAGATTGGTCCAACGGGCCTTGGAAAGATCTTATGTACAATTGACCCCCTTTGAAGCTGTATCGAGCTGCTTTAGTGCATAATGCCCGAGATGCTTTAGGATCTTTAGGAAACTTTCCATGCTCGATATAGTGAATAATCTCGTTCCTCCAGTCCTAGACTAGGTTGGTCACATTTACCTCATAATAGCCATCCACATCCAACACCGAAGGCATAAGCTGTATTACCATACCGAAATTCGATTCCTTTATCTCTGTGGATGATCCAAGGTTGGCTAGTGCATCTGATTTCATATTCTCTTCACTCGGGATATGCGTAATTGAATATTCTAGGAACCGAGCGAGCAGATCCTGGACGTTCATTACGTTTGTTGCATGCGTTCCTCTTTGGCTTCGAATATCCCGTAGACCTGATTTACTACCAATTGGAAGTCGCATTTGATTTCTATGACCTCAGAGTCCATTCCCTGGGCCAATTCAAGCCCTGCAATCAAAGCTTCATACTCCATTTCATTGTTAGTCAGAAGAACAGTTCTTATGGCCTGCCTTCGGGTTTCTCCCGAGGGCTGTCAACATTATGCTGAGACTAGACCCTTTCACATTGGAAGCTTCATCTATGAACAAGTTCCAAACTCCCGATGCTGATTCTGATCTCGTCCAAGTCACACCTCTATTTGAAGTTATGAAACGGTCGATGCAATAGTAGTACCCAACATGGAGTCGGAGTCAATTTTCTACAGGGATCTATGAATGGGACTTAGGAGTATATACTATAGTGAATGATCTTGAATTAACTCAAATTGCACTTCCACAAAATTTGTTTGTTTCTAAGTCTATTTTAAACTAAGAATTTAAGGTAGAAAATTATTTTTGTTATTTTTCAAATAATATAAAAGGCCTAGGGCTATGACCTTCACCTAGGTGTTCAATTAATAGGTTGTAAGCCTTAAAGCTTGTTTTATTTGTCGGGGATGTATTATAGCTATAAACACTAAAGTACCCACTCAATGTCTCTCTGCCAGAGAGTGATTTTGCCAAATTTGGCTTTCTCAAGTCCAAATGGGTATTTGTTAACTATCTCTAGATTTAATCCTTTAATTGGGATTATCCGTCTCTCGATTGACCCAATTTCTTGCTAGCCAATTTTTTCTAGACAATCTCTCTTTCTCAAGTAGATACCAAGTCAAATAGGCATGAAATAATGTTTTAAACCATTAAATCTCCAATAAAAGTAAAAACAAGGCTAGATAATCAACACCCCACCATAAACAAGTAATAAATCAAACACCCATTAAGTTTACACACTAGGGTTGATACTCATGCTTAAATTAGAAGAAAAAGAAGAAGTGATAATTAAACCCATATTAATGATTAAGATGTTAAAAGTAATATTCAAAAAACTCAAAATAGCAAAAAGTACTAAAAGGAGCAAAGTGAACGACTACTGATGTCAAAAGTTACAAACGTTAATCTAAAAAGCGAAGCTCTTCTATTTATACAATGCTAGAATTTTCGGACAAAATTGCCCCTTCAGAGGTTCTGCGGCCGCACAATTCCGTGCACAGTCCGCACTTTTCTTCAGCTTGATAGGATTCGACTCTTGCGGACGCACAATTCTAAATCGCGACCTCATCTCTCTCTTTCTGCGGTCCGTACATTTCTGGATGCAGCCCCATATGGCTCTTTTGCAGGCCGCACAAATGCAACTACGGCTTCATAGCTGATTTTTTGCGGCCGCACAATAATTGTGCGGTCCGCACTTCCGTTGAACTTGATATGCATTTTCTCTGAACTTTTAGTCTTGCTTTGCTTCTTCGGCCGCACATTTCATGTGTGAACCGCCCTTCTCATAGATCTATGATGGGATTTGCTTCACAATGTGCAGCCGTAGATGATAATATGCGGTCCACACTTTAGAGCTTCCGTGCCTATTTTTGTTCTTGGTTCAGATTGCTCCTTCTTGAGTTAGATTTCATCTTTGAGGCTCATTTTCCACAATTCCTGCAATTAAACATATTTCATCAGTTTTCTGGAACACAATTAAACAATTTCGGACTAAAATAAAAGCAAAAATGTGCTAATAAGTAGTCAAAATCCCTACTGATCAACTCCCCCAAACTTAAGTTTTTGCTTTTAATCAAGCAAATAAGGTAATTCCCACCTCCACAAGTTATGAGCTATTCCAGCTAAACTAAAATGCATCAATCACACATCAATTGGGACAAACTATTACCCACACACTTATGAATTATTAACAAGGCAATGGATTGAAGTTTTAAGTGCAAATAGTTCTAATGTGAAACTTGAGCATCAAGAGTTGACTTAATTCACAAGGATGCTCGCTTTTTCAGATAGTTCATTTTGGATCCCCAAACTCCTCCTCCTCTACTCCCCGTTTGCATGACTCACTTAAGGATGTAACACTCAATTCAAAGTTTTGTGAAAGGTTCGCTCATCTCTCTCAAAAGAATGTCACAAGTACGACTTTAAGTACCATAGGCTTTCCCCTCATCTAAATCACCACTAATGTAAGGTCACTTGGCGTGAAATCACTTAGGGATTTTTTAGAATGAAATGAAAGCGTTTGGACTAAGGTTGGATATGCTATGATAGAATGAATTCATCTTTTCTTAAGCACTCCTTTTCTCTTATTGACTCATGCTTTGCAACTTTTTGAGGCATTTTCTTTTCCATAGGAGGATTAGAGAGACTTAGAATCACTCTTTCTTGGTCATGATATTCATTTCCTCCTTCTTTGTTTTCCCCATGCTTTGTATCACTACTATTCTTTGAAATCTCTTCAACTTTTCAACTTATTACTTTCTTTTACGTATTTTTCTTTTTGTTCTTCTTTCTCTTTCTTGCCTTTCCTTCACTTCATTTATTTTCTCTTTTTGTGCCTCGATACATTTTTCAAACTCCTCGCCTCTCCCCTAAACATAAATTTTTAACCAATTGTTTCACAAGAGTGTTAAGGAAAGCTCTGGTGCCAAGAAAGGGTCACGACAAAAAAGTTAAAGGCTTGTAACATGGTGATCCAATGAGAAACGTTTTAGGCTCAATTGGGTTGACTAGGGATAACAACATTGGCGGGCCATGGAATATTTGAAGCGGGTTAAGGATAGCCTACAATCACTTCTCAAGCCAAGAAAAACTTAAAATTTTGCCTAGAAACACATTCGGGGAAACTTCTAGACCATTTGGACGGGTACTTGGACTTGCAACAGAAATATCTCACCTCTCACGCAACTGGATTGTTAAAAAGGATATAGTCGAGGGCCCACAATGACCATATTCAAGATTGATAATCACTATGGCTCGACTAAGCCACTCGACGATTGCCTAAGTCAACACAAGAGTCACAAGGTCACTAACTAGAGCTACTTCATTCCAAAAAACTTGTAACCATAAGCACGTAGTTAAGTGTGTTGGTACCAAGTGAAGTATGTTTGACTCTTCAAGCTTGAATCAATTAGTTCTTTTTCTTCATTACTACTACTATTCCTACCTAAACCCCAAAAATGGACTCGATCCCTTAAGAAGGTTGTCACGCCATCCATCGTTGGGAAGAATCACCCGGTTCACAAAGAAACTACCTTTGGAAATGAATGTCGCATTAAGAAAATCAATGTCTTATTGACCTCTTAAACATAAAAGAAACTACTAGATTAAAAATAAGTTATTAGACTAAACAAGAAGCTACTGAATTAAACATTGACTAATAGGAAAACAAAATAAAGAAGCTACAAAGCAAGCTACTAAAAGCGTAAATGAATATACATAATGAGAGGAAAAGATAAAATATATACATCAATAGTGAGAGAGAGGAATATATACATAATAAAAGGAAAAAGGAAAATGTTATCAGTTATTACAAACCAAATGTCAAATCACACAAATATCAAATAAACTCCACCCCCTCGAATACAAATAATCATTTTCCCCAATGCATACAAAAATAAGAATAAGGAAAGGTAAGAGTAAAGAGGACTCCCTATGTGGCCTTGTGCATCTCTATGTCCATAGCAGCGTCACCGACCTCAGCCTCCTTTAACTTAATCTCCTCATCCTCGACTCTGGGAGTAGCTGGGTTGGTGAACATCTGTCGCACCGTCTCAGCAGTGTCGGAAACTAGGTCTGGCTCCTCAGACTGGCCAATTGGTTCCACCGGTGCTGATGGTGCTGCTGTATCTGTCCCCATCAGCATATCAAATGGGAGGTCCCCATCGGTTTCTATCTTGGTCACCTCTCTCCTCATTCTGTCTATTGATCTATTGGATGCCTGGGATTTCATCATCTTCTTTACCAGCTTCCCAAGATCCTCAATTCCAGCTCCATATGCTACCAAAGTGTCCATGATCGTCTATTGGTTCTTCAAAATCTTCTTCAATGTATCCTCCACTATTGGAGGAATCTGGGGTGCCGGGGTGGATGACTGTGTTGCAACCGCACTGGATATGTCAGTCAGCTTTGTTGATGCTTTCTGCATCCAATTATTGAGGCTCGCTAGTGTTTGAAAAACTCGCATCGCAGATAGTGGATGAGCGGGCATAGGCACCGCCCTCAAAGTTGAGGTGGAGGGAACTGATGCTGAAGGGCCAGAAGAAATAGGTGGAGGCATATAAGCTGCACTGGTAGAAGGCTCATCAGACTGGTTCATGGTAGTAGTTGGCTGGCCCTTATTCTTCGGGTTCTTCAGGTCCTTCAGAGAATACCAAGTGAAAGGCTTCTTTGCCCGAACCTTGGTGTCAAAATTCTTTGGCTCCACCCCCGCATCCGTAAGGTACTCCATGATAGTGTTGGGGTACAGGTAGGAGATGTCACTTTTCCTGCCAACTAAAGACATGTTGGCTGACATCATGGGGCCTACATTGATTGGGTATCCAGCCATGATAGAGGTGACTAGCACTGCCCTTGGGATTGGGAGATTTGTTTCATTTTGGCACGGGTCTATTTTGCTACACACAAACATCTTTCATCCATTCGCCTCAAAGCTTAGGGTGTTTCGCTGAATAAGAACCCCTGTTGTGATCCATGGTGGTGGGGGTCTCGGAGCTGCCAGAATCTTAGCTAGCCATGGGCGAGCTGCATCGCCTATAGCCATCTTTTCCAAGTATTTCACCGGCTCAACATCCTCCAACCCTAAGTATGTGTTCAAGGTGCTCTGGTCAAACCTCACTTTCAGATTCCTCACCTTCTTCACTTTGGTCCCCTTCTTTATGTGCGCCACATTGGGGTAAAATTCCTGGACCAGGTACTCTTTTGCATCTACCACACTTTGAGTGAACCATGTCCACCGCTTCCGCTCCTGAAATTGTCTCAACACCGCCGGGGTTGTAGTTATCAAGATCTTTCAACAAGAACTAACACTTAAGAGTGAGCGATCTCGACAACCATCACTCTCAGAACCTATTGAATGCATTTAGATTGACGAACCTATCTCTTAAATTCTTTCTTCTTCGATCTCTCAAGGCCGGCAACTGTGGTATCACCCCCTCGGCTATCATTCAGGATATCATCCACATCCACTATACTAGTTAGTGCGTCGGGGGCATGTGTAGATGAAAGCTCTGAAGCCTAACTGTTCCCTTTAGACCCCTCAGAAGTGCTCTCATAAGAGGTAGGTTCATTTTTCAGTTGGTATCTGTCCTGAGACAACTGTGGCTATGATTGCACGGCAGGCTGCTCTTGCACTGAGTTTCCCTCCGATGCTTCCCTAGACGAGGCATATGAACTTAATTCGGAGGGTTCTGGCTGTCTACTTCAGTCTACTATGGCCTTCTTACCTATTACTCTTGGGGGGTGGGGTGGGGTAAAGTGCATTTTCCTCTGCCTCTGGAAGGCTCACCCCCCCCCCCTTTGATATATCACCACAACCACGTGATCTAACTATATTCTGTACAAAATAGCAGCATGAGTCAGTTCTAGTTCAAGTGCAGGTAAGCAGAAAGTTGCAGAATAAACATGTTTCAAGGTGGGGAAGTGTGATCAGTACAATTGCAAGTGCGGCCACAGGTTGGGTTGTCGGACCGCACTATTTGAAAGTGCGGCTGCAAAGATGAAACTGCGATCTGCACAATTATTAGTGCGACCGCACATCAGAAGTGCGGACTGCATATTTTTTATGTGGCCGCACAGTGAATAACATAAAAATAGAAACTCTCTGAAAATAGAGAATGCCCCGATATGTGGGGGTGCACATTTTTCTGCGGTCGCGATTGAATTTTTGCGGACAGCACTTTTGCCTAACCAAATGCCCTAAGCACGTAATTTTGCGGACCGCAAAATTCCTAGTGCGGCCCCATAATTCCTAGTGCGGCCACACATTTCAAAATTAAATCGGGAAAAACCTTATAAAGTTTTAATCTTATGCACATATTGGACATGGTAGTAGCAATTAAACATGATAAACCAAATACCCATTCCCCAAATAACAACTAGGAGTTTACCTAGCAAAAATTACACCCCACATAGATATAAGAATTGACAAATGGTCTAAGATAACTAATAAGTGATAAAATAACTAAGAAAATTGAAGAATTCTAGAAATGATTTGAGCTTACCATTGATGAAGTGGTGTTAAGGAATGATCAAAGATGCTCAATTAACTGGCAGGTGATTGACTCAGTAATGTGCAAGATTTTAGCCTTTGTTTTAATTTCTCAGAGAGTGGAAAGTCTCAACAATAGCTTTAGTGATACTATTTATACTATACGGGATGTCTAAGGATTCAAGAGACGAGTATTGCTGCAAAATTTCTTTTGCGGTCCGCACTCTGTTACCTATTGTTCAATTTCCCTCTGTTGATCCATGGTCCGCAGAATTACGCGTGCGACTGCAGATTTTGGTGTGGATTGCAGATTTCCTTGTACGGCCGCACTTTGGCCATTTCTAGGACAGACAAAATTCAGAGAGTTTGCAATTTTCCATCTCAGTTTGTGCGGCCTGCACAAGAATTGTGCAACCACATTTTACTTCTACTGCAACATCAAGAATTGTGCGGTCCGCACTTTTTCCTTACATGGCCAATTTTTCTAAGCCCAGTTCCTGTAAACGCACACATTCATGCAACAATCTCAAATCCAGTTAGCACAAAATATGACCTATCTAAAAAAAGAAGAAAGGAAAAAGAAAAAGAAATGGTTGCCTCCCAAGAAGCGCTTGATTTCATGTCGCGGCATGGCATAGATTACTATCACTTCAAATGAATCACTACCACCACATGGACATAATCGGATTGTCCCAAACAATGCTTCACCAGGTGACCATTGACTCAGAATACCTCATAATTTTTGTTTTTTCAAGTCCAGTGCAACAAAAGGTGTCACACCCACAAATTCAAAAGAACCACTCTATTTGGATTTCAGTTTTTCGGGAAACATCATCAATAGTGAGTTGAACAACAAAACAAGATCGCCCACCTTGAATTCCCTGTTACAAATGTATTTGTCATGAAGGTACTTCATTCTTTCTTTTTACAAGGACGAACTTGCATATGCATGGTACCATAATTCATCTAGTTCATTCAAATGTGCAACCCGCAAGGTGGCAGCTGCATCCCAATCAAGATTTAACTTCTTCAAAGCCCACATGACCTTTTGCTCAAGTTCCACCGGAATATGACAAGCTTTTCCAAACACCAAATGGTATGGAGACATCCCGATAGGAGTTTTGAAAGCAGACCGATAAGCCCATAGTGCATCATCAAGCTTCTTTTACCAATCTGTCCGGGTACCATTCATTATTTTGGACAAAGTACTCTTTATCTCCCGATTGGAGACTTCTACTTGACCACTTGCTTGAGGGTGATAGGGAGTCATAACTTTATGAGTGACACCATACTTTCTAAGCAAGGTGTCAAAAGCTTTGTTGCAAAAATGCGACCCCCCATCGCTTATGATAGCCCCCGAGGTACCAAACCTTGTGAAAATGTTCTTCTTCGAAAATGCCACCACACTTCTTGCTTCATTGTTGGGTATAACAAAGGCCTCAACCCATTTTGACACATAATCAACTGTGACCAAGATGTAGGTGTTTCCACAAGAACTCACAAAAGGTCCCATGAAGTCAATACCACACACATCATAAATATCAATCTCCAAAATTGTGGTGCGGGGTATTTCAGTTTTCTTTGATATTCCACCGGCCCTTTGACATTCATCACAACACTTGACTAGATCACTTGCATCTTGCAGAGAGTGGTCCAATAGAAACCGCAATTTAGCACTTTGGTTGTTGTTCTTGCTCCACCATGGTGACCACCATACGGTGAAGAATGACAAGCCCCAAGAATTTCAACTTGTTCCTCCTCCGGTACACATCTTCTAATCATTCCATCCATACAAATCCGAAAAAGGTACGGTTCATCCCAATAATAGTCTTGACAATCTTGTTTGAGTTTCTTCCTTTGGTTTGAAAAGAACTCATCCAGGATGATACAACTCACAAGAAAATTTGCTACATCCGCGAACCATGGCACCTCTTTCATTGAAATGGCTAGGAGTCAGTCATCGGGGAAGGAGTCATTGATTTTAAGGCCATCATGCGGCCTCCCCTCCTCCTCCAAATGAGAAAAGTGGTCCGCACTTGGTTTTCACTTCCCATCTTATCAACCAAGCTTTTGAATCTTTCCTTCTCATAAGGTACCGAAGTGCTGCATGGTCCGTGTGGACAATCATTTTTGTACCCATAAAGTATAGGCGGAACTTCTCATTAACGAACAGAATGGCAAGGAGCTATTTTTTGGTTACAATGTAATTGACTTGGGCATCATTCATGGTCTTACTAGCATAGTATACCGGATAAAAGATCTTATTGATACATTGCCCCAAAACTGCTCCAACTTCCACATCACTAGCATCACACATGAGCTCAAAAGGAATGCTCCAACCCGGGGCGGTGATAATGGGAGTAGTTGTCAACTTGAACTTGAAAAATCAAATTGTCTCATGCAATCATCATTTAAGTGAAATTTAGCATCCTTCTCCAAAAACTTTCACAAGGGGTTCACCACTTTAGAAAAACCCTTTATGAAACCTCGGTAGAACCCCGCATGACCCAACAAACTTATCACGCCCTTCACGGATGTTGGAGGTGGAATTTTAGAAATCACCTCTATTTTCTCCTTGTCGATCTCTATCCTTCTTTGAAATCTTGTGGCGAAGGAAAATACCCTCCTCGATCATGAAATGGAATTTCTCCCAATTCAACACCAAGTTCGTTTTGTCACACCTTGCCAATACCTTATCCAAATTTTCCAAGTAGTCGTGAAAGGAATCCCTGACTACTGAAAAGTCATCCATGAAGACTTCAAGGTAGTCCTCTACCATATCCGTAAAGATCGCAATCATACACCGTCGAAAAGTTGCCGGTTTGAAAGTGAAAGTGCCATATGGACAAGAGAAAGTTGCTTTCTCTTGATCTTCCAGGGCAATAAGGATATGATTGTAGCCCAAATATCCAAATAGAAAGAAATAGAACTCCCGGCTGGCCAATCAATCAAGCATTTGGTCAAGAAACGGAAGTGGGAAATGTTCTTTCCTTGTGATTTTGTTTAGCTTCTGATAGTCCATGCACACTCTCCATCTGGTCACCGTTCTTGTTAGAATCGGTTCGTTATTATCATTGGTGACCACATTTATGCCCTCCTTATTTGGAACACATTGCACCAAAGAAGTCCACGAACTGTCTGAAATGGGGTAGACAACCCCAGAATTCGACCACTTTATGATATCCTTTTTTACAACCTCTTGCATTGATTCATTGAGTCTCCTTTGATGTTCAATGGAGGTTTTGGAATATTCAACCAAATTAATCTTGTTCATGCAGAATGTGGGTCTTATTCCTCAAATATCCACCAAAGTCCATCCAATAGCTTTCTTCCTCTTTTGGAGCACCAGCAATGTCGAGTCAACCTGCACGTTAGTCAAACAAGAGGAAAGAATAACCAGTAAAGTAGAGCAAGGGCCAAGGAGTTCATACTTGAGATGTGGAGGCAATGGCTTCACTTCCAGAATGGGAGGCTCCTCGATTGAGGGCTTTGTTGGAAGAGTTGTCCTATTTTCAAGATCCAAGGACAATTTGCGGGGCTCATGAGTGTACGACCCCATTCCTTGGATTGATTTCACACATTCCATGAAGCCATCCCTCTCATCATCATCAAAGTTGAGCAAGATGGCCTCCAATGTATCAACAACATTCATGACAACACTTGTTTCATCTACAATCACATCGATCACCAAGAACACAAAAGAACACACATCTTTGCTATTTGGTTGACTCATAGATTTGCACATGTGGAATACCACCTTTTCATCACCCACCCAAAAAGTAAGTTCTCTGGATTCTACATCAACAAGAGCCTTTACCGTAGCAAGGAAAGGTCTACCAAGAATAATGGATACCTCATAGTCCACTTCATAATCATGAATTACAAAATCCGCCAGGGGAATGAACTTGTCAACTCTAACCAATACATCCTAAATCATCCCAACGGTCTGTTCATTGTACGATCGACCATTTGTAATCTCATATATGTGGATCTTGGTTACCCAATTCCCAATGTCTTGAAAATCAAATAGGTCATCAAGTTGATACTCACCCCAAGATCACAAAGAGATTTTGCAAATTTGGCACTTCCAATGGTACAAGGAATGGTAAAAGCACCGGGATATTCCAACTTTAGGGCCATCGAATGCACAATTTCACTCAATTGGTGAGTGACTTTTATAGTTTCAAAATTCATAGGTCTCTTGTTTTTCACCAAGTCCTTCATAAATTTATCATATCTGGGCATTTTCTCCAAGGCTTCAACTAATGGCACATTTGTAGAGAGACTCTTCGTCATATCAATGAACTTCTTGAATTGATTCTCGCCATTTTTCTTGGCAAGCCTTTGAGGATAGAGAGGTCGTGGCTTAGGCAATGGTGACTTAGCTTTATGAACTACCGGTTCCGGTATGTCAATCACATGATACCTAGACGGATTCAAATCCTTTTTAGTCTCTTCTAACGTGTCATCAACATCAATCCCCACTTCATCATTTACTTGCACAATATTGTTCAGGATCTACTCTTCTTCTACCACTTTCTCATCATCCACAAGTTTTCCTTGACTTGAGGTAGCTGCATTCCCACCTTTTCCACTTCTTGTAGTAACGTACATGGCATGCCCCGTAGTGTTCCAGTCTTAAGGCTCACCACCGTATCACTTGGTAGTGCCCCATTAGGACGAGAATTCAAAGCTTGAGAGGTTTGACCCATTTGCACTTCTAAGTTACAGATTGATGTGTTGTGTGAGGTAAGTTGGGCATCAGAAAGGGAATTATTCTCCATCATTTTCTTGAACATGTTTTCAATATGACCCATTTCATTGTTGGAGGAACTAGGACCATGAGAAGGATAAGGAGGTGAGTTTCTCGGTTTTTGGTACATCGGGGGCCTTTGACAACCCGACCCCAGATTTCCTTGGTTGTCGTTCCACCCGCCTTGGTTGTTACCTCCCCAGTTTCCTTGATTGTTATTATTTTTCTAATTCCCTTGGTTGTTGCTTCCACTCCAATTTCCTTGATTTTTCCACCATTCCAATTACCTTGATATCTAGAATTCCAATTGCCTTGGTTATTCGTAGGTCTCGATTATTGTTTACTAGGGCCTTGGTAGTTGTTTCTTTGACCTTGAAATTTGTTCACATATTGGATCTCTTTATCTTGATAATTATAAGAATCTCCTTGATCATACCCACTATCATCTTTCACAAAATTGTCCACTCTTTGTTGCACTTATGGACTTCTTGTTCTTCTCTTATATACCATCATATTGAATCCCTCCATAGAATTGAATTGCCTAGGGTTTTGCACTTGTTAAATTTGAGCCTTTACCAATTGGTTCATGGTGGTTTTCAACTCTCTATAACTTACCCTTATGAAGAAGAATCATATTTGGATCACCTTGTGGAACATTTGCTCTAGATTTCGACGCCGATGAAGTATTCGCCATCTCATCCAAAATCTCACACGCCTCCGCATAAGGCGTAGTCATGAAGTTCCCACCAACAAGTTGATTCACTACACATTGGTTGGTGGTATTGATCCCCTGATAGAAAGTTTGTTCAATCATGTTCTCAGTCATATCATTGTTGGAGCACTCTTTCACCATTATCCTATATCTTTCCCATATTTCGTGTAATGGTTCATTAGGCTCTTGCTTGAATAGTAGCACTTCATCCTGAAGAATAGCCATGTGCCCGGGAGAGAAGTCTTTGAAATAAATTTCTCCGCAAGTTCATCCCACGTACGAATGGAAGGATTTGGCGAAAGTTCCAACCAATCTAAAGCTTTCCCCCGTAGAGAGAAGTGAAAAAGCCTTAGCCTCAAAGAATCCTCAGAGATATTTGTTTGTTTTCTTCCCCAACACATATCAACGAACCCCTTCAAATGTTTATATGCATTTTGACTCGATGCACCTGTGAAGAACCCTCGTTGCTCGAGGAAAGTGAGAATCACGTTGGTTATTTGAAAGATTCACACCCTAATACGGGGTGGGACTATAGCACTTGCAAACCCTTCATTCGGTCGGCCTCATTTATTAGCTTGAGGTTCAAGAGGGACCTCATCCGTTGCATTATCATCAACTTCCACATCCCCCACGGCTATGTTTCCGAGCTCATTGTTTGCCATGATTACACCTACAATAATCACACGTTAGTAACAAGGAAGGAAAATGAGACAATTCACACACAAAACCAAATATATAGCTAAATCTATTTTAGCTCCCCAGTAACGGTGCCAAAAATTGATCTCGTCCAAGTCACACCTCTATTTGAGGTTATGAAACGATCGATGCAATAGTAGCACCCAACAAGGAGTCGAGATCGATTTTCCACGGGGAGCTATGAATGGGACTTGGTAGTATATACTATAGTGAATGAGCTTGAATTATCTTAAATTGCACTTCCACAAAATTGGTTTGTTTCTAAGTCTATTTTAAACTAAGAACAACAACTAAGAATTAAAACTAGGAAATTATTTTTTGTTGTATTTCCAATGATATAAAAGGCCTAGGGCTATGACCTTCACCTAGGTGTCCGCTTAATGTGTTGTAAGCCTTAAAGCCTGTTTTATTGGTCAGGGTGTATTATAACTATTAACACTCAAGTACCCGCTCAATACCTCTCAGTCATAGAGTGATTTTCCCAATTTTCCTTTCTCAAGTCCAAATGGGTATTGAACAAAATAGTTTATAATAAGCTAAATTTGAGTTTTACTATCTCTAGTTTTAACCTTTTAATTGGGCTTATCAATCTCTCGATTGACCCAATTTATTGTTAGCCAAGTTTTCCTAGACTAAGTCTCTCTTTCTCAAGTAGAGACCAAGTCAAATAGGCATGAAATAATATCTGCAACCATTAAATCTTCAAATAAAAGCAAGAACAAGGCTAGATAATCAACACCCAACCATAAACAATCAATAAATCATACACTCATTAAGTTTACACAGTAGGGTTGGGTCACAACCCTAGCAAAAATCTAGCTACTCATGCTTAAATTAGAAGAAAAAGAAGATGAAGTGATAATTAAACCCATATTAATGATTAAAATGTTAAAAGTAATATCCAAAAAGCTCAAAATAGCAAAAAATACTAAAAGGAGAAAAGTAAATAATTGCTGATGTCAAAAGTTAAAAAAGTTAACCTAAAAAGTGAAACTCTTTTATTTATACAGTGCTGGAATTTTCACACAAAATTACCCTTTCGGAGGTTCTGCGGCCGCACAATTCCATGTGCAGTCCGCACTTTCTTCAGCTTCGATAGAATTGGACTCTTGCGGCCGCGTATCTCTCTTTTTACGGTCCGCATTTTGGGGTGCAGCTGCATATGGCTCTTTTGCGGACTGCACAAATGCATCCGCGGATGCATAGCTGATCTTCTGTGGCCGCTTAATATTTGTGCGGTCCGCACTTCCGTTGAACCTGATATGCATGTTCTCTGAACTTCTGGTCTTGCTTTTCTTCTGCGGCTGCACATTTCATATGCGGACCGCACTTCTCAAAGATCTCTGATGGGATTTTCTTCACAATCTCCGGTCTGCACTTTAGAGCTTCTGTTCCTGTTTTTGTCCTTGGTTCAGATTACTCCTTCTTGAGTTAGATTTAACCTTTGAGGCTCACTTTCCACCATTCCTGCAATTAAGCATATTTCATCAATTTTTGGGAACACAATTAAACGCCTTTGGACAAAAACGAAAGCAAAAAGGTGCTAAAAGGTAGTCAAAATCCCAATCATCAAGTTCCGACACCATTATTGCTTCTTTGGTAGCCAAATGTGAAAGTCATGAACTGAAATCGGCCATAAAGTCGGCCAAAACTTGTGACATAACTGCAGTCCTGGGTTTATATTCTATTTCAAATTCGCTTATTTTGATAGCCCACTTGGCCAGCCTACCCGAGAGTTCCGATTTCTGAAGAATATTTCGCAAGGGAAAAGTGGTCACCACAACTATCGGGTGACTTTGAAAATAAGGCCTTAGCTTTCGAGCGATGACTACAAGGGCTAACGCCAATTTTTCTAGATGTGAGTAGTGAATTTATGCTCCCGTCAAAAGTTTACTTAAATAATAAATAGGACATTGCGTACCTCCATCCTCTCAGACTAAAACAACATGTACCGCTACCTCCAAGACCGCTAAGTAGATCAGTAGTTGTTTGCCTTTCTCCGATTTTGATAATAACAGAGGACTTGATATATATCTTTTCAGATCCTTCAAATCCTGTTAACATTCCGATGTCCATTCAAAGTTATTCTACTTTTGAGAAGTGCGAAGAAGTGATGGCATTTTTCCGAAGACCGGGAAATGAATTTGATCAAAACGTCCAGTCTCCATGTTAGACTTTGAAGCTCTTTAATGCTTGATAGCTGATCCGAATGCTCATTTCTCGGGGTTAACCTTGATCTCCTTTTGCGGCACAATGAATCCAAGGAACTTACCAGAGCTGACCTCGAATGCACATTTCTCCAGGTTAAGCTTCATGATGTGTTTCCTCAAGATGTCAAAGGTCTCTTTCATGTGTTTCAGATGATCACCTGCATTCGAAGACTTAACCAAGATATCGTCTATGTAAACTTCCATAATTTTCCCTATTTGTTTCTCAAACATTTTGTTTACGAGCCGTTGATAAGTGGCTCCGGCGTTCTTTAGCCCGAAGGGCATCACACTGTAACAATATGTGCCAAAGTTTACGGGCAAAAATTTTTCCTGATCCTATGGGTTCATCTTGATTTGGTTGTACCCAGAGTAAGCATCTAGGAAACTCATTAACTCGTGTCTGGCCGTTCTATCAATCATTTGATCAATGTTTGGCAATGGGAATGAGTCTTTTGGGCACGCCTTATTCAAATCCTTATAGTCTATGCACATGCGAAACTTATTCTTCTTCTTTGAAACTACTACTATGTTAGCTAACCAGTCAGGATACTTTACCTCTCGGATTAAACCAATATTAAACAAGAGAGTTACCTCTTCTTTGACGAATTTATTCCTAACCTTGGAAATAGGACGTTTTTCTATCTTACCTGAGGGATGTTGGGATCCAGACTTAGCTTATGCACGAACACTTCTAACAGAATACTAGTCATATCCGCATGAGACCACACAAAACAATCGACATTAAGTGTAAGTAATTCAATAAATCCATACATGTGCTCGGGGTGTAGTCCTATCCCCAAGTGGAACTTCCTCTCCAAGAATTTTTTGAGCATTGCGACTTGTTCCTATTCTTCCGCCATTGATTTTGTTGCATCCGTTTCTTCTAGCACCTGAAAATATCTTGGTACCTGATAGGATTTTGATGACTCCGTCCCCTGGTTGACTTTGCTCGGCTCGTGAGCAGGCGCCGATTCCTATAATTGCTAAGCTGCATGCCCCTTACCTTTTCTACCGGAAACTGATATTGCATCCGTCTCCCTTGTTGTCGGTTGGTCGCCTCTTATTTGTTAAATTCCCTCGAGAGTTAGGAATTTCATCAACTCATGATATTTTGATTGCAGAACCTTCATATCGTGCAACCGCGATCTACCCAGGATAATATTATAGCCATATCATCGTCCACCACATCGTAAAGGGTCATCTTCATCACCTATCTCGGCATTTGTGGGCAACAAGATCGCTCCTCGGGTTGTCACACTTGCTAGGTTGAACCCGACGAGGAGTCTTTTGGCTGAAATGATGCTTCCGGTGAGCTTGGATTTCTCCAAGACACTCCATTGGGTTATGTTGGTCGAACTTCGTGATTCCACCTAAACAAGTTTAATTTTATAATCTAGGACATTGAAAGAGATTACCAATGCATCATTGTGCGGCAGCAAAAGTCTATCTGGATCTTTCTCCGTGAAAGTAATGTCGTCCTCAGCGACTTCCTCGAGTATCTTGCTATGAGTCACTGACACCTTTTTCTTATTTCCCATCGAAAATATCACGCCATACATCTTTTCCCCCCCAAAAATCATGTTGATTGTCTAGCGCGGGGGATCTTCTCCTGCTTTTGAAGGTTCTGTATTATCATGATTGCAGTCGTAGTTGTTTTTAGCCCGGTCGCTTAAAAACTCTCAGAGATGACCATTTTTTAGTAATGTCGTCTACTCATTGAGCAGGTGCCGACAATCCCCTGTCCGGTGATTGTTGGTCCCATGATATTCACACCATAAATTAGGACCACTTTGGCTAGGATCAGATATCATTTACTGCACTTTAGTTGAGTTTGAGGTTTAATCGCTAGTGTTTTGCACTAATGATATGTTTTATGCCTTGTAGGAGTGATTCCGATCTGTGTAGATGTTATGGAATGAAATCAAGTGATTTGGAGCTTTGAAGTATGAGTAAAATCCCAAGTAATTAAGTTGTGATCGTATTTGGGGATCAACGGATGATAGTGCAACGAAACAAAGAATCGAGCAGGCATATTGCGCACTGTCTAGTAAAATACCCATAACGTGTCACTCAGAATTCCATTTGGGCTCCACAATATATTGTTGGAAAGATAATTCAAAGGACTACAACCATCATGTTTTACTTTCTTTCAAATTCCTAACAGAACAGGGTGAAAAGTGCACGGAAAGTGCGCGGCCGTGCACTCAGTGACCGCACATATGGGGTAGAAAGTGTGAAAAGTGCACGGCCAAGTACGCGGGCACCCTTCTAGGTGCGCAACTGCGATGTCTTGTCCAGGAAAAAGTGTCCTTTTTCGCGTAGGAGAAGGTGTAACTGTTTGGGCCCGACCCTACTTGTTATATATACATGGAAAAATGATATTTTGAGGACTTTTGACACATCTAAGACCTAAGGAGGCTAAGGAGAAGTTGGAGAAGAAAGAGCACAAGGAATAGATCATTCATCCCAACTCAAGACAAGAGTTTGGATTGTTTTATGTTTTTCTTTACTTTAAACTTAATTGTGATGAATTACTCCGTGTGTATGGAGTATTTCTTTTTAGGATTTTATGGATTTGGTGTATTGATACTTGTTTGTGGATAACTAACTATAGTTTTATGTATTGAATCATTTTGGATGTTTTAATCATTGCTTCTATATTCACTAGTTCATGTAATCGAGAGAGGCATAACTTGTGATATTGTTGTTTATATTTTGTTGGTTGAAGTCATTAATTCTTCTTAATAATCGAAAGAGGCTAGTTGAATTGTTGATTAAACTAAGTTAGGAGTACAATCGAAAGAGGTTCTCCTAAAGACCAATCCACTATGAATTCTTGCATATAGTAGAATTTGTTAATCTTGTGAGATTGAGACTAAATCGAGAGAAGAGTTTCTACTAATCAATTGAACTAACATTTTGGACAAGATTTTCAGCGGGGTTCTTGTGGTAAGTGTTCTTCAACCATCTTTGGTTCAATTTCATGAATTTGTCTTGATTTTCACCAAGTAATTTGAGGAATTAAACCCAAAATGGGGAAGAAGGGTGCATGAGAATGGGATTTTTTCTTTTGAGGATTTGAGTGGGAAATTGTGATCCGATTTTAGTGTTCTTGGTATGTACGGTCTCGTGGGAGGATAAGGGTACTTGTGATGTAAATGTTATCGTATTCCGAGACGTGGGTCCGGAGCTCGGGTTTGGCCGATTTCGAGATTCTTGTGTAAATTGATAATTTTCGATTGGGTTGTGTTCCTTGAGTATATATTAATGATGTTTAACTGATTTTGGCTAGATTTCAGAGAAATCAGGAGCCAATTTGAGGGGCATGAGCATAGCAGACTAGTGTTGTGGCCCGGTGGAGGTAGGTAATGGCTATAAATCTTGTCCTGAGGGTATGGAACCCCGGACTACATATTTTCTCACTGATTTTAGAAAGGCGCACATGTCGGATGATGAGTATGTGGCACGTACTGATTTTTGGATTGGACTAGGTCCTCTCTGCGACAACTAATGAGTTGCATATTTACTCAAAACCTTGTGTTAAATTATGTTCTAAAGAATTGTGAAATATTCGGGCTGTAAGCTATGTTTGGGGCCTAGTGTCGATCTGTTTTAACCCCTTGGGGGCTATTTTACTGATATTCTCACTAATTTGAAACTATGATTTTACACTCAGTCTTTCTTGTGGAATAGTTGACACTCCTATTTGATGATATTATGATTTTCTTGAAATGAATATTATTTGGGTCGAGAACCCCGTTTTATTTATGGCCCGAGTGGCATGTTGAGAGTGTCTAACTGAGTGAGGCCAAGAGCCAATGTTGTGAGGATATTTATGATATGAGATAGGCCGAGAGCCTGAGAGTGATTGATGCCATGATTTGTCTTGTTTATTAGCGCTTGAGATGAAGGAGCCCCTCCGAAGTCGGAGTCTGTACACACCCCTAGTGAGCGCAGGTACCTACCGAGTGCCGAGTTCTGAGTGACGAGTGATTGGGATGCATGAGTGACTATGAGGTGCTGAGTGACTGTGAGGTGCTGAGGGACTGATTACGAGTGATGGTGAGGTATGCCTGAGGGGCTGATTATGAGTGACTGTGAGGCATGCCCGAGGGGTTGATTATAATATATGTTTTTCTTGAGGGGCTACTGATGATTTTACTACTTTCACTCTGTGTTATGAAATATGTTTTGCCCAAGGGGCTACTGATGATTTACTACTCTCACTCTGAGCTTATGAAATATGTTTTGCTCGAGGGGACTCTATATGGTTCATTTCATTTTTATACTAAACCTTTCGGTTGAAGTTTTTAGACATATGCATTCTTTAAAAGATTTTTCTGAAGATGATTTTTAAGGCGTGATGATCTCACATATCTATGATATACTGTTGGAAAGAAAGGTTGTGCCTCTTGTGATTTGATGACACTGATTTTATGTGTTTCTTGCTGCTCAGACTTGATTTATTTTCATTACTACTGAGTTGGCGTACTCACATTACTCCCTGCACCTTGTGTGCAGATTCAGGTGTTAGGGCAGGGTGAGCTGTCTATCTGTTCCAGAGATTCTCGGAGGTTTGCAAGGTAGCTGCATGCGTCCGCAGTCCTGCTCCCTCTCCTTCTTACTACTATAGTATTTATTTTTGTCGAGTTGTATATTTTATGTAGATGCGCTTGACCAGTGACTCCGGGTTCTCGGAGGATTGTACTTAATGTTCAGCATAGATTTAACTATTTTATAAATGTTTAAAGGAAACTTTTATGGGTAATTGATATAGTAAGAGGTAAATGAGAGTTTATTATGATTTGAGTGAAGTTTTGGCTGGCCTAGTTTCATGATAAGCGCCATCACGACTGACCTGGATTTGGGGTCGTGACAATGTGATCCAAGCTTTGCAAGAATTTGCGAATGGATTAGCAGCAGTGTTACCTGCACCACAGACACCACCCCCCAATAATACCATCATCATGGAAAATCCTCAATATGGGTTGGCAAACTTAGGAAGGAGAGATACTCCTAATGAATCTCTCCAAGAGAGACCAGGTATGTCTAATAACTCAGAATTATAGAATTTATTACTAACTTTGAAGAAACAGGTGAAGGAACAAAACGATCGAATCGAAAAAATTCCTGGAGTACCACATGTTATCGAAGGCATTGACGTTGATAGATATTCTCAACAACCTTGGAAACCAAGCGCAGCACCCGTACCCATTCCAAAGAAGATTAAAATGCCTGACGTACCTAAATATGACGGGACAGCCGACCCACGCGACCATGTAACTGCTTTTACCACCGGAGTGAAAGGCAACGACTTAACAAAACAAGAAATTGAGTCGGTCCTAGTTAAAAAATTTGGAGAAACACTTACCAAAGGGGAGCTAACCTGGTATTCTCTTCTCCCTGAAAACTCTATTGATTCTTTTGCTGAGCTTGCAGATTCTTTCATAAAGGCACACTCCAATGTGCAAAAAGTTGAAAAAAGGATGGAGGACATCTTTAAAATAAAACAAGGAGACACGGAAGTACTTCGTGAATTTGTAGATAGGTTTCAACGAGAAAGAATGAAACTACCAAGGGTGCCTGATAATTGGGCAGCCATGGAATTCGCAAGTAATCTAAATGACAAAAGCTCAGAAGCCACAAGAAGACTCAAGGAAAGCTTGAAAGAATTCCCAGCTACAACGTGGAACGATGTTTATAGCAGGTATAGTACTAAACTTCGAATAGAAGAAGATACCATTGCTCGTCCGAAAGAGGAAGATTATACCAGATCCAGACGTTCAGAATCAGACAGGATATCAGGTTTAAATAGGTACGATCATTACTTGGGACCATCGGGATGCAAAACTCGTCCTAGGTTCAAAAACACCAGGTCAGATTATGGACCACCAAGCAGAGATGTGGGCTCGTCCTCATCTTGATCCAGAAGGGATCGAGATCAACGACCTAGGGTAATGCGCGAATTGGGGATCATACCTTTAATGTAAGTACCTCCGAACNAGGCATACATGAAGAACAGGCAGGAGCCCCCAAAACCTCCATCTCCAAAACGAACCGTTAACGTGATACACGGAGGTGAAGAAGTAAACGGAGTGGTCTGCAAAACGACCACGAAGTTCACAATTACACACGAAAAATGGGTTCATGAAAATCTGGAAGCAGACAATATAACCTTCGATGATGCAGATATTAATGCTTCCTCACAACGATGCTCTGGTAATATCTTTACTTATTCATGACACTAACATAAAAAGATGTTGATTGAACCAGGTAGTTCAGTCAATATCATTTTGCTAAGAGTCGTAGAAGAAGTTCTATTGGGGAATCAAGTAATCCCAAGGGCACGAGCCATATCAGGGTTTGATAACTCTACGGCTATAACAAAAGGAGATATTGAACTTAGCACTTATGCTGAGGGAGTGATCAAAAGTACCAGGTTCCAAATCATCGATACTGATATGGCTTATAACATAATCGTGGGAAGGCCATGGATCCACGACATGAAAGCAATACCCTCCACCTTGCATCAGGTAATTAAATTCCCCTCTGAATGGGGGATTCATCAAATTAGAGGCGATCACCAAACCGCGAGAAATATTAATTTCGTGCTACATTACAACAAAAAGTAGAGGTTAAAGAATCAAGGGATAAGGAAGTCTCCCAAGCAGGTGACACCGCCCAAACAGGCATGGAAGAAATTACTACCCAAATAGGGATGGAAGGTATTACTGCTGAAACAAGTACGAAAGAAAATACTTACAAGAAAGTGAATCAAGTCACCACGGAAGAGGCATTGGACCACACGGATGTAGATTCCAGACCGGACGTAATTCATGAACCGGAGGAAAACGAGCACATGAAAACAACTACGGAAGAGCTCGAAGTTGTTCCATTGTCTGAACGAAAGCCTGAACAGAAAGTGTACATAGGCACAAGGTTGAGTCCCGGTCGAAGAGGTAAGTTAATTGATTATTTAAAGGCTAACGCAGATAGCTTTGCGTGGTCCCATTCAGATATGACAGGTATCCCACTAGAGGTGATGACTCATAAACTAAATGAAGATCCATCCTTCGTACATGTTAAACAGAAGAAAAGAAATCAAGTACCATTCAAGAACCAAGTGATTGACGAAGAGGTACGGAAACTCTTAAAGATTGGTTCAATACGAGAGGTAACGTACCCTAACTGGCGAGCTAACACTGTGGTAATACCTAAAAAGAATGGAAAATGGAGAGTATGCGTAGATTATACTGACTTAAATAAAACATGCCCCAAAGATTCATTCACATTTCCACATATAGATCAAATGGTTGATGCCACCGCAGGTCATGAATTGTTAATCTTTCTAGATGTGTATTCTGGTTATAACCAGATTAAAATGGATCCCTCGGACGAGGAAAAAACCTCCTTTATTACAAGCAGGGGGACTTATTTTTATAAAGTCATGCCTTTTGGCTTAAAAATGTTGGATCCACATATCAAAGGCTAGTGACCAAGATGTTCCAGGAATATCTAGGAAAAACAATGGAAGTTTACATTGATGACATGCTGGTAAAATCAACACGGGCAGAAAACCATTTCTAGCACCTCTCTATTACCTTTGATATTTTACGCAGGTATAATATGAAGCTTAATCTAGAAAAATGCGCTTTTGGCATGGAATCAGGTAAATTCTTGGGTTTCCTTGTATCAAACAGGGGAATAGAGGTAAATCCTGATCAAATTAAGGCTATAGAAGAAATGCCTGATGTACTTATAAATAAAAAAGATGTTCAAAGACTAACGGGAAGAATTGCAGCCTTAGGATGATTTATTTCCAAATATTCCGAGAAAATTTTCAAATTCTTTGCAGTTCTCAAAAAGCAAAACCGGTTCGAATTTACTGAAGAATGTCAACAGGCTCTCAAAGACCTAAAGGCTTACCTATCAAAACCTCTGTTACTGTCAAAGACGAAGGAGGAGAGCGGCTATACGTCTACCTTGTTGTCTCGGAAATTTCTATAAGTGCAGTATTGGTAAGGGAGAATAAAGGTAAACAATCTCCTATTTATTATGTAAGCAAGACATTACTGGATGCTGAAACTAGATATCCACATCTAGAAAAGTTAGCCTTAGCTCTAATCATGGCATCTAGAAAATTAAGGCCATACTTTCAATGTCATCCAATCACAGTTGTGACCTCGTATCCATTAAGAAACATACTGCATAAATAAGAACTATCAGGAAGATTAGCCAAGTGGGCCATAGAATTAAGTGAGCATGAAATAATATATCGGCCTAGGACTGCAATCAAGTCTCAATTCTTAGTTGATTTTGTCGTTGATTTTAGTAATAGCATTTTCCCTAAAGTGGGGAAAGAGTTACAACCCTTCAACGGTGTTAATCTTGGTCTATGGACCCTATTTACCGATGGTTCTTCCAATATAAAAGGTGCTGGCTTAGGCATAGTCTTAATATCACCCACGGGTGAAAAGACACGGCAGGCTATCAAATCGTATCTTATAACTAACAATGAGGCAGAGTAAGGAGCTGTTATTGCATGATTAGAACTTGCACGAGAGCTTTCAATCGAGCAAATCCTGATCAAAAGCGATTCCCAACTAGTAGTAAATCAGATGCAGGGGACTTACATCGCTCTAGAGACTCAGATGCTACAGTATTTGGAAAAGGAACGAGAGCTCGTGAGACAATTCAAAACATGGAAGGTAGTACAAATACATAGAGAGGAAAATGTTGAAGCAGATGCATTAGCTAACCTCGCAGCAGTCACGAAAGTAACAAACAAGGACAATGCAATTGTCGTTCATCTATTCCATTCAGCGATCGACCAGGACAAAAATGAGGTAACGTTCAACAATTTAACCTGGGATTGGAGAAACGAAATACTAATTTTTTAACAAAATGGCATTGTACCTGAAGACAAGAAAACAACTCAAGCACTTCCCCACAAAGCTGCACGGTACTGCCTCATTCGCAACTCGTTATATCGCAAAATGTTCGGAGGGCCCCTAGCAAAATGCCTCAGACCTAATCAAACGGAGTTTGTGATGAAAGAAGTCCATGAAGGACACTGTGGAAATCACTTAGGGGCGAGATCCTTAGTGAAAACCTTAATCAGAGCTGGATATTATTGGCCTAAGATGGAAGAAGAGGCTGAGGACTTTGTATCCAAATGTGACAGGTGCCAAAGGTTTTCCAATAACATGCATCGACCAGGGGAATTATTACATCCCATAATATCCCCATGGTCCTTCATGAAATGGGGGATGGACATAGTGGGACCTCTTCCCACAGCTAAAGGACAGGTATGGTTTTTTCTCGTGCTATCCGGCTATTTTACAAAATGGGTAGAGGCAGAAGCGTTCAAACAGGTACGAGAAAAGGAAGTTAAAATTTTCTTATGGCCAAACATAATATGCCACTTTGGGATACCGAAGGAGATCATGTGTGATAATGGCCCACAATTCATAGGCTCCCAAATCATAGAATTCTTCGAAAGATGGCAAATTAAACAGATCACTTCAACGCCATACCATCCCATGGCTAACGGTCAGGATGAGTCAACGAATAAAGTCATCATCAAATCCGAAGAAGCGGCTAGATAGAGCCAAAGGAAACTGGCATGATGAGTTACCAGCGATACTATGGGCATACAGAACAACTTCAAAAATAGCCACAGGAGAAACTCTGTTCGCGCTTGTCTATGGCTCAGAAGCCTTAATACCTGTAGAGATTGGCGAACCAAGCTTAAGGCTTACAGCAGCCGTGGAGGAAGCAAACAACGACGATTGAGGACCAATCTGGACCTGCTCGAACCACGGAGAGAAGCAACACTGATACGGATGGCAGCTCAAAAACAAATCATAGAGCGTTATTACATCCGTAAAGCTGATCTCAAGTACTTCAAGATTGGCGACTTCGTCCTCAAAAAATTCTTTCAATCAACGAAAGAAGCAGGCGCAGGAAAGCTAAATCCAAACTGGGAAGGACCCTACAAAATTCGAGGCATAGCTGGGAAGGGCACCTACGAGTTGGAACTTATGGACAGCAGAATCCTACCAACAAGTTGGAATTCCATTCACTTGAAGAAGTACTACTTTTAAGGAAAAGAAGTACCCCTGGTCAGGTATCACACGTTCGATTTTATTTTGAACATTTGAAATTTTACTAACCTTTATAGATGATAGGCATAAAGCTAACTAATCACCAGATGATGATAATAGACCTGCAAAGACGCGAGGAAATAACTAAATTCCCGGTCTAGGGTTACACTTTCTGATGGACGTTTTAAAGGGTTAAGCAGTCATCATCTAAAAATTATATACCTTCGAGTCCCGTATGTTTTTCCTTTTCAGGAAAAGGACCACAAGGAAGGAATAGTCAAGTGCTCGAGATTTCATTCTTCAAAGCTCAAACACTTAGGGGACTATACAGTACGGAAGGCAAAAATGAAGCAAAAAAGACTATCAAAAAGTCAAAGCTCGAGCCTGAAGACCCATCTATCCAGCAAGCCAAGTGATACGAGCAAAATCGAAAAGGCCAAAGACTCGAACACAAAGTCTAATCCAAAAAAACCTTCGAACATGTTCAGTTTAAAAGGCAAAATGTTAGCTATGAGGAAGAAATGCACATCTTTGTACATATTAAAAACAGTTATGGATAAAAGATCATCATCATTGTACTCATTCAAAATTGTTGTAACTAAAAACAGTTACGAAATCTTTGTACTCGAATAGAAAACTGTTATCAAACAAAACAGTTACAGATGAAAGATCAAAATCCTTCTACTTGTTCAAAAAACAGTAAAAGAGTTATGGATGTAAGAGAATTTCCCTCGTGCTTATTGAAAATTGTTGTCAACAAAAACATTTATGGGTGAAAACCCCAATTTGAATAAAAACTGTTACGAACGAAAAACAGTTTCCCTCTTGTATTAACTCAAAAAAACTGTTACATACAGAAAACAGTTACGAAATACAAGTGTATATCAAATCTGTTAAAAGAAAACAGTTTGCAACATGAGTTTTAGACGATAATCAAACACATGTAAAATGTTGTGAAAGTCCAAACAAAACAAAATTTCCTCAGAAACATTCTTAAACACGTGAAAAATTCCTATCCACTCTATTGCATTATTACACCTTTATGAAGTTGAGACGTCTTCTTCATTAAGTATCGATAAGAAAGGGCCCTCTTTCACAAATTATGCCTACTACAAAAAGGCACACATTTTATATGACACCGTGCCTATTACGAAAAGGTGCGAGTAATCTAAAGCATTCTATATGCAAAACTCAGAGGTAAAACTAAAACCTCAAAAAATAAAGCATGAAAATACTTAAAGAGTAGAACAGAAACTCAACGGAAAACAAAAGTCATACTTGCATTAATATATTAAAACGGCTAAGTAAAAACAAAATATTAACTTATAATTAGCCGTATAGATTTTTTATATACATTGAGGTGCCCCTAAGTTGTCATTTGGGGACTTTAGAGAGATCCAAATTTACCCCTGATGGGACTGAGGGTAACCACCATTGAGACAAAGATAAAAAAAAAGGGGTGAATCAACATCTTAATCTTCTTGAGGAGGAGGATTGACTTCTTCATCAGCAGAAGGAGTAACAGCAGCTTGGGACGAAGAGGCTTGGAGAGCAGGAGTCTCACCTTCAGGTGGGGAAAGATCCAAACCTTGTTGAGCCTTTTCCATGGCTTCATTGATCTTAACAATTTCAGCATTAAGGTCGAAATCTCCCCGACTCATGTCCGTCAATGTATCGAGGCTAGAATTCATGTACGCCCAACTAACATCGACAGCTGCCGCCTCTTCGAGACATTCATAATCTCTCTCCCATATCTGAAGCTCAGATCTTAACCCATCCTTCTCAACTTCAACAGCTTCATGGGCAGCCCTCAAAGGAACAATTGACTCCTCAAAAGATTGGGTTTTGTCTAAAGTAATGTGAAGATCCTCCTGAGTCCGGGTAAGTGACTGCACAAGCTCGCCTGAGTATTCCTCCTTCTGCTCTAGTAAGGCTTTCAAGCTCCTAACTTCTTCCGAGGCACAGGATAATTGCTCAACAAACGAAGACTTAAGAATGCTCTTGTCTTTGTCCGCTTGGTTAGAAGAAGCCTTCTCTACTGCCAACTCTGCAGCCACAACTCTCATCTGCCGCTCCAAGGTATTCTTTTCTTCTTCTAAGGCTTCCATGTCGAGCCTCAGGCTTTCATATTGCCCCTTCCAATTGCCTGATTTAGCATGCCACTCCTTTAGCTCTTGCTCTATGTTAGAAATCCTCTTCATGAGTTATGTGCCTATAGGATTGATCTACAAAAACAAAATCAATTAGATACGGTAATTACATGCATAAGAATGAGATACAAAAGAATGATTGTTACCTTCAAGGAGGAATGCACAACCTCATTAGCCTAGGTAAGAGAACTATGACTATCTAGCTTGGTCCTCTCTGTTGGGCCAATCAAAGGCTTCAGCCACACTTTGGGTTGGCTGAATTTCTTAAAAAGGCTCCCATCAGCCGGAACCTCAATTAGCACTTGCCTCATCTCCCTACTGGAAGACCCTACTTCTCTAACAGGAGGCACGGAAGCAGGCTGAAATGAAGGAGCCACGGGTAATGAAATTTGTGGAGCTGAAGAAGTCTCAGGCACGGAAACTTGAGGAGCTGAGAAAGCCACGGGCAAGGCAGAAGCGGGAGCAAAAATGGCCAAAGGAGCAGTGGAAATAGCCGGAATGGATGAAGATATTTCTCTAAAGGAGGGAGCAAAAACAGCCAGAGGCGCCTCAGTAATAGCAGGGCCAAAACCTTCGTGGAATAGATGATCCACAGAATCATGAGCAAGAGAAGAAGAATAATCCCCGGGGGTAGAAGGTCTAATATCAGGTACGGAAGACACTGTCACGGGTGTAGACTCATCGTCTGAGACCACTCTTCTTCTACGTGACCTGTGCACCAGAATGCCTTCTTCTTCTTCTTCTTCTAAGGTCTTAGACCCACTAGCTATCCTCTTGGAAGAAGAGGAACCAGTAATAATCTCCTGGGCCTGAGCCAAAGACATCTTCGGAATGGATGCAGCAGACATCCCCCTAGCAGAAAACCCTGTCAAAAGGAAAAAGGTTAAACAAACAAAGAAAAAGAAGCTCGAGTAAGGAAAAGAAGTGAAAACAAAAGTTTAACCATGAGTCTTCACTTTCCAACCGTACTTCACGGAGAAGTACTTCCAAGATCTTTCCTCCAATGGAGAAACCGACAACATCTTTTCTACCCAATCACGGATACCGGAGACATTCTCAACAGTACCCATGATTGCTGAAAGAGGAAGAAAATAGCTACGGTGTTAATAAAACACTTAAAGCAAAGAGAAGAAAAATAACAGATGTGAGCTAAAATGTACTCACGTGCGCGATTCCACTTCTCAGGGAAGGAAAGATTTTCCTCGCCCACTAAACCAGCAGTGGGCACAGCAACGTACCGAAGGTACCAACCTCTATCCTTATAGTCATCAGGGGTTACCAACACTCTTTTCCTCCTAGCCGCCAGAGTGAAAACCCCTTGACAAAATAAGGTAGGAGAATAAAGATGAATGAGGTGATTGAAGGAAAAAGGAACCGAGGATAAAGAAGCTAAACATCTAAGACACGCGACAACCCGCCACACAAGAGGACCAACTTGTCCTAAGAAAAGGTTGAAGAAATGACAAAATTTGATGATGACTGGATCAATAGGAGGTCTAAACCCTAGAGTAAAAGGGTAAGTGTAAACAAAAGAATGCCTCGTCTTGTAAGACGTTATTCTTTGATTACTATTCGGAATAACAATGGGAAAATCAGACTCCCAAGAACATTCCCTGCGAACAATAGGAATCAAACCTTCGGTAATAAGAGTTTGGATACCTATCAAAACTATCAAGGGATAATGACTGGTCTACAAGAATCTGACTATCCCTAGTGAAGGTAAACTCAGCAGGAATGATTTCATCAACTCGTGGTTCGCGTAGGGGTTCGTGATATTCTCTACCCCTAGATAGAGATCTGGAAACCCTAGCTCTCTGGGAGACTAAAGACCTAGCATAAGGAGGGGAAACAATCTGAGAAGAAGAAGATCCTCTCGAAGGAGTTGAGCCTAAACTCCTCAGTCTACCACCCCTCCGACTCCGATTCGGAGCGGAAGAGGGTATCAACTCATCAACGTTTATGACTCCCTTAGATTGGTTTGAAGAAGACATATCTACAAAGGCAAGAAAAAAGTTCTTTAAAAAATAAAGTTTGAAAGTTAGAAGATTTTCGTGAAAGAAAAGGAAAATGGGGTATTTATACTCGAAGACAACCGTCAAAAATTGGAAAAAAAAAAAAAGCAATGATGTGAAAACCATAATTGAAGATGGCACTTCGTGACTGATGCAGCCGCAAGAAAACCCTAAAAGGTGCTAAATAATTGCAGAACCAACCCAAGAATGCCACGTGCATAAGCATTAAATGGAAGTGACAAGCGAAGCTTACATACACGAAAAGATACAATGATTCGAGTAAAGCGGCGGTAAAATATTCCCGCCATAAATGAGTATCCACTTACCAAATATTAATTGATAAATATATGTAAGTGGGACTATCTGTATTGGTAAAAAAAGAGTTTCACACGTGTAATAAATCTTGATGACTCAATAGTCTACGTGGAGCAATAAAGACGCGACAGCTGGACGGGACTCTGAGAAGAAGTACAAGGCAAAGAGGCACCGCAAATCACATATATGGGTTAATTAGATACGGAAGTCTCAACCTGATTGAGAAGATGAAGAGGCACGGTCAAAAGTGTATTTGGACAGAATAAAGGGCAGATTCCGAGATCTTCAAATTAGAGATCCATACGTTACACAACATTCACTCAACAGTTACGGTTGATTCATTGTAACATTACATTAGAGTCATTATTAGTCATTAATGTTCAATCACCAAAAAAGGTAGACGTTATATTAGGAAATTCCCTATATAAAGGAGAAAAATATAACCTGTAAAGGAGGAGGAAAAACATTCGAACTACTATTGCAATATACTTACTTTTTGTGCATCTTACTACTTTCCATTTACAAGTTTGCCTACAATTATAATCTTAGTCTTTGGTTTTCAGAAACCCGTGTTCTTCTTAAAATAGCTTTGGGCAAAGAATCCAATTCTTTGGTTAAACAGTTAATATTGGCAAGGATGGTGTTCTGAGACTTTAGGGTCGTTTATGTGTTCCTAATGTTGATGGCCTGAGGGAGAGGATTCTAGAGGAGGCACACAGTTGTCGGTATTCTGTTCATCCTTGTGCTACAAAGATGTATCGTAATTTGAAGCAGCATTACTGGTGGAGGCAGATGAAGAAGGACATTGTTGAGTATGCGGCTAGGTGTCTTAATTTCCAGCAGGTTAAGTGTGAGCACCAGAGACCAGGAGGCCTACTTCAGCAGATGCCCATTCCTGAGTGGAAGTGGGAGAGCATCACTATGGACTTCGTGGTTGGGTTGCCTCGGACTTTGCGGAAGGTTGACGCGGTTTGGGTCATTGTGGATAGATTGACAAAATTGGCACATTTCATTCCAGTGGTTACTACTTATACTTCTGAGAGGCTGGCCCAAATCTACATTCGGGAGATAGTCTGGTTGCACGGCGTGCCGGTGTCCATTATATCAGATAGAGGTCCTTACTTCACCTTGCATTTCTGGAGAGCATTGCATAGTGAGATGGGACCCAGATAGATCTCAGCACAACATTTCACCCTCAGAATGATGGTCAGTTGGAGCGGACAGTTCAGATATTGGAGGACATGCTCAGGGCATGTGCGATTGACTTTGGAGGTCAGTGGGACCAGTTCTTTCCTTTGGCCGAGTGTGCTTATAATAACAGTTATCAGTCCCGCATCGAGATGGATCCATTTGAGGCTTTGTATGGTCGGCGATGTCATTCACCTATCGGGGGGTTTGAGTCTGGTGAGGCTAAGTTATATGGCACCGACCTGGTGAGAGATGCTTTGGAGAAAGTGAAGTTGATTCAAGAGAGGCTTTGCACAGAACAGTCCAGAAAGAAGAGTTACGCGGATCAGAAGGCGCGTGATGTATCATTTATGGAGGGAGATAAGTTTCTGTTGAAAGTCTCACCGATGAAGGGTATTATGAGGTTCGGGAAGAAGGGCAATCTAAGCCCGAGGTTTATAGGTCCTTTAGAAGTATTGAGTCGAGTTGGAGGGGTTGCTTATGAGCTTGCTTTACCTCCCAGGTTATCAGTAGTTCATCCAGTCTTTCATGTATCCATGCTCCGGAGGTACCACGCCGACTTCTCTCACGTGGTTGGTTTCAGCACTATTCAGTTGGATGAGAAGTTGGGCTACGAGGAGGAGACAGTTGCTATCATTGATAGGTAGGATCGCCAGTTGAGATCCAAGAGAGTTTCTGCGGTGAAAGTCCAATGGAGGGGCCAGCCAGTCGAGGAGGCGACTTGGGAGTTCGAGGAGGACATGCGGAGCAGATACCCACATCTATTCAGCACTTTAGGTATGATTCTAGACCCAATCGAGTTAACAGGTAGAGAATATAACGACCTGACCGGTCGTTTTGTGTTATCGGACCCCGTTCCCCTAGATGAAACTTCCCATAGAGGCTTATTGTGATTTATGACTTGCGGGGACGGGTGGTTCGGGATTCGAAAGTGTTTAGAGTGATATAGGAACACTTGGTTCCTTAAGGTTAGCCTTTAAGGCCAAGTTTGACTTTGTTCAACATCTTGAGTAAACGACCTCGAAATTGAGTTTCGACGGCTCCGGTAGCTTCGTATGATAATTTTTGACTTGGGAGTATGTTCGGAATGGGTTTTGGATGACCCGTGAGTGTTTCGGCACCCAATAGCGGAATAAGAGTTTCCTTAAGTTCATATTGTGGTTTGGGAAGTGTTTTATGTTATCGAGGTCCAAACGGAAATTTTGAGACCGGGAATAGTTCCGTTATGTCATTCATGACTTGCTCGCAAAATTTGGGGTCATTCCAAGTAGTATAGGTCGGTTCGACGAATTGTTACCGAATTCAAAAAACTTAAAGTTCCTAAGTTTGATTCTAGGGGTTTTGAGGTGTGATTCTGAGTTTTAGTGTTGTTTTGGGTGTTCCGAAGGCTCGAGCTAGTCCATATTATGATTTGGGATTTGTTGGTATATTTGGACGGGAGATCGGGTGGGCCCAGGTGCCTCTCGGGCACCAAGCGAGGCCAAAAACCAGCTAAAGCAAACTGGTGCACCTGTTCTGGTGTGATCGTAGGTGCGGGACCGCTCCTGTGGTCCCAGCCTCGCAGGTGTGGCCCCCAGGTGGGCTGCCCAGTTCTCACAGGTGCGGGCCCTTTCCCGCAGGTGCGGACTCCTTTCTGCAGGTGCGAGCCCAGGCCCTTGTCCCATTTTCCGCAGGTGCGAGCTATTGCTCGCAGGTGCGGTCCTTGAGCCGCAGGTGCGATCCTTGAGCCGCAGGTACGAAACCACGGCTGGGCAGTGTGTTTTAAATGGGACTTAAGCCATTTTTGGACATTCGTCTTCTTCCTTGGGGTGATCTTATAGCATGGAAGAGAGACAAACGACCCAGCCATTTTGAGGTAAGTAATTCCTACCATAAACTTAGTCTAGTACTTGGATTCTTAGGTAGATTAACTCATTAATTAGTGAAAATTCAAGGGTTAGAGTAAAAACCTAGGTTTTATAAAAATTTGGACAATTACCAAGGAGTTTGTCATGAAATCACACAAAAACAATATATTAATGATCCTTAGGTTACGGGTAATTGATTCCTTCAAAAATTTCCAGAATTCGAGCATGTGGACCCGCGGGTGTATTTTGGAATTTCTTCAAGAATGATGAATTGACTAAATTAATAGAAGAATTCCATAATTTTGATTATAAATTGACATATTTGTATAACATTTGATAAGTTTTGAGTCCTTGGGAGACGAGTTCGGAGTTTCGGGCGCGTTCTTGACCCGAAAATTAGGTTTGGCACGAGGTGAGTCTCCTTTCTAACCTTGTAAGAGGGAATTGTCCCCATAGGTGATTATAAATGGTTGTTTTTCCTTATTTGCGGGGGCTACGCATGCACGAAGTGACGAGAGCCCGTGCCTAGCTACTATTATGCCTTGTCGGGTAGTTTAGGACTCACAAGCATGCTTTATGTGTTATGTCTGTGATCTTGCATATGGTCTAAGTAGTCTAATATCCTCGAATCTCACATGTGAAGGCCTAAGAAGTTATGCTTTGAAGTTGACATTATTAAATTCTCATCCTGTTAGTATGTTCCCTGCTAAATTATCTGGAATGTCCTGCTAATCATGTATTTATACGGGAACCCGAGTCGCATGAATGATTCGCGAGCGGGGTAGTCCTAGTATTATATTAACCCGAGTCGCATGAATAATTAGCGAGCGGGATATTCTTAGTATTATATTAATTGTGTCGCATGTTTGATTCGTGAGCGGGGAAGATAGATGCATCTATGGTTCGGGCCGTTCGACCCTAGGCAGTACACATTTACTTTTCACGTCGTATCAGCCGTACGTTCATAGCCTGTTATATGTTGGGTAACTTATGAGAAGCCTGTAATTGTAACTGTTCATTTTATGAAAGAGAGAAAGTTAAACAGCTTGTATGCCATGGAAAGGGATGGCGTGAGGGTACTAGAGAATGCTATATGATACTCATTTCCTTATTACTGTTCATTACTTCTATTACTGATTAGCCTGTATTCATTTCATATTGTCTGACCCTAGTAAGTATCACGTCGACCTCTCATCACTACTTCTTCAAGGTTAGGCGGGTTACTCACTGGGTACATATTTGTTTATGTACTCAAGCTACGCTTCTGTACATAAATGTACAGGTTCTGAGGTTAGTGCATCTGGTTATCAGACCGGAGCTTGACCCTGAGAGAATATTCTAGACCTGACTTCATGCTGAGCTGCTTCCCTTGGCGATTCTCAGCAGCACTATGGAGTTATCTTTTGTTTATTTTTGTCTACTTCCTCCAGACAGTAGAACAGTTTATTTCATCTTTTGTATATTCTACTAGTTCGCCTGTAGACTTGTGAATCTAGTTCCTGGCCCACATAGTAGACTTTATATTTTTGGAAATGTATATATTGGTTCATGATCCTTATGGCTACATATATTTAAGTTGGCTAACGTATACGTTTCCACTTAAACGTTTTTAAGCTTAAAAATGTGGTAAGTGTAGGGATGTTTTTATCAAATAAGGAAAATTCACTAGTAACTAACTGTTGGCTTGCCTGACCCCCGTGTTGGGCGCTATCACGACCTGAGTTAGGATTTTGGGTCGTGACAATAAACTTGTGCAGATACAATACACGTACAATACAATAACAAATAAAAGCTAAACATGTTATTTTGGGAAGGGGCATGTAAAAAAGGGGTACAAGATATGATAAATACTACAGGGAATGACAATAAGAAACATTCAATAATATTTTAACCAGCAAAACGAATAAACATAATGAACAAAACTACACGGCATCACTCTTCGTAGTTTTACTCTCAACCTCGCTGTGAAACAATAATATCGGCACAACATCACCCTTCGTGCTATTGCTCTCAACCTCACTGTGAAACAATAATAACTGCACGGCATAACCCTTCGTGCTTTTATTCTCACTTTCATCATAATCAATAGATATGTTACGGCATTACCTTTCGTGCATTAACACTCTCCCTTACCATATAACAGTGGGCATAAACAAAAGGGAGACAGAATAAGCAAGAACAGGCCTCACATCAACAATGTTTCCACAATAACAACCTCAACTTCGGAAAACAATACTTAATTATCTCAAATAGCTCATAAATGCGAAAAGAACAATCAATTTAGTAATTAACTAGTAATTAACTAATCAAAGGAAGGAATAATTTGCAAAAAAACAAGTTTCACCGCATGTTTTGACCCAACAACAACGCATAAGTACTTGTCACCTCACATATACGTTGTACAAAACATCTAAACATGTAACAAATAGGCAATCGGGTCCTAATCCATCAAGTCAAGGTTAACCACGACACTTACCTCGCTCCAAAGACCAATTCAAAGCTCTATCGGGGCCTTTCCCGTTGAATCCCCCTCCGAACAGCTCGTATCTAACCACAATTGACTCAAAAATATCAAATATGGATAAGGGAATCAATTACAATGCATAAATTTAGAATTTCCAAACTTTCTCCCAAAAAGTCAAAATTTGACCCCAGGCCCACTTTGTCAATACCCGAGGTTCGGACCAAAATCCATTTACCCATTCACTCCTGAGCCCGATTATACAATTTGTTTTGGAATCCGACATCAATTTAAGGTCTAAATCCCTAATTTACAAAAAAAACCCAATTCTTCCTAAGTCTCTAGTTTTCTACCATGGAAGAACAAAGATTAGGGCTAGATAGGTGATGTTATAAATGGAAAAAAATGAGTTAAGTGTACAAACCTATGAATTAGTGTTGAGTTTTCCCTTAAAAATCGCCTCTAGGCCGAGCTCTAATGGAGAATTTATGAAAAAACAGAAGAGTCCCGTTTTATTTTGAATGTTTTAATCACTGGGGTCAGGCCTTCTTTGCGTTCGCGAAGAGCGTGTCCTAAATGGCTTACGCGATTGCGAGTAACTCTACGCATTCGACAAGGTCTAGTATACCTCACCTCCGCGTTCGTGAGACTGAGCTCGCGTTCGCATAGTTACCTGAACTCCCCCTGCCCAGCCTATCTAACGCTACGCATTCATGTGTGACTGGTCATGTTCGCATAGAGCAAAGCCCCCAAAGCTTCGCGTTCGTGACCATGGTCTCGCATTCGCGTAGGCTAAAACCTCCCCAGTCGCAGATTCCCCTTCGTAATTGCGAGAAAGGCTTCGCGATCGCGAAGCGCAACACACCTGATGACAGTTGAAGCTCAAAACCAGATTTTTCTAAGTTCAATTGGTTCGTAGGCTATCCGAAACTCACCCGAGCCCTCGGGGCTCCAAATCAAACATGCACACAAGTATAAAAATATCATACGAACTTGCTCGCACGATCATATCGTTAAAATAACACCTAGATCTATGAATCGGACACCAAAATGAAATGTAATTTTCAAGAAACTTTAGAACTTCTATTTCAACAACCGGACGTCTGAATCACGTCAAACCAACTCTGTTTCTCATCAAATTTGACAGACAAGTCATAAATATTGCAATGAACCTATACTGAGTTCCGAAACCAAAATACAAAATCCGGTATCAACAAAGTCAAATATCGGCCAATTCATTAAAATTATTAAACCTTTAAACTTCCAATTTTTTGACAGATATCAATAACTCGAGCTAGGGACCTCTGAATTCGATTTCGGGCATACGCGTAGGTCCCAAATCAAAATCCGGACCCATCGGGACTGTCAAAACACAGATCCCGATCCGTTTGTTCAAAACATTGACCGAAGTCAACTCAAATGAATTTTTAAGGAAAAATACATATTTTATCAGTTTTTAATATAAAAGCCTTCCGAAAAAATACCCGGACTGCGCATGCAAGTCGAGGAAAGCTTAAAGAAGCTATTGGAGGCTTCGAAACACAAAATTAGGTTCTAAAACCAAGATGACCTTTCGGGTCATCACATTGCTTTACTGCTTACTTCAAGTCTAAGGAACACGGTAAAGAACCAAGTTCTTTAGTGAATCAAACAGTCACTCAAACTAATATTTGATAAATAAAAGTTTATCTCAACAACTATAAATATGTGAATTATTAATTTTTCTGAGGAAGAAAATCCTAATGCGTTTAAGGTCCATGAGTGAGAATAGACGATAAAAGTATAAATATGTAGAAATTTTCCTACACACATGATAAGGGCCTAGCTCCTATTTCAGGTAGACACGTTCCAGGGTCTAAACTATTAGCGCAACTATGGGTTCGGCCAAATTTAATAGCTTTTTTTCAATTAGTGCATTTGCGTTAACAAATTCATTAATTATGTAGAAATGTTAAATCAGATTCAGTTATTAGCAACTTGAAGTTTTCAAGCCAAAATTCAGAACCCATAGAATTATAATTCCGACTCCGCGTGTGCATGTAGATAACCATGCACATGAAAAAATGATCCAACTGCTGGTTATTTTTAGTTTGAGTAGTCAGGATCTAGTTAAATGAAACTCCTTGTCCTTTGTGTCTAGAAGGGCACTAGAACTTCTATGAAAGTAAAACATACACCTCATAGCTAGCATCTTAATATATAACGTGCGGGCTTTATAAATACAGCAATATTCTCAAGTAAAGAACTCAGGTTCACTATAGAACCAAATACTCCTACATATTTTATATGATTCAAATTAGAATTAATTACATGATGTTAATAATAACGTTGGAAAGTTCTTTAAACTATAAGGCCGACAACCTGCAGGCTGCAGATGGGTTGGGAAGAGAGGGATGTTGCTTTTTTCTCTTCCATTTCTTTGGTTTGATGTCCGATTAGCCGATTACTAAGATGACTAAGAAAATAAAAAAAAACTAATAAACATTATTAATTCTATTACCCAGGTTATATATATATATATATATATATATATATATATATATATATGGGCNATATATATATATATATATATATATATATATATATATATATATGGGCAAATTTACCATCTTCAAAAGAAGTGTGAGATTATATTAAGGCTGTTCGATTAAACTGATAAGATTTGGAGTGCGGGGATCTACATATCTGATGTTCGACATGATCTTAACAATGATTGCTTACTGTTTGAATTAGAATTCAGTTATTTATAATTCACAAGTTTTCATAGTTGAAAATAGTACTATTGTAGAGAGAGATATCACATAGAAGGGTAGTTTAGTAAATTCAGTTTAGTTAGTTAATTAGTTAGTAACAACCATTCCTAATTTTAGTTAGTTTGTTAATACCCACTAAATAGTTATTAGAGTTACTTCGTTAATATATATATATATAT